>JACEFZ010027745.1:125000-192500 GCA_014155875.1 Cepaea nemoralis
ACAGCGAACAGTGCCAGTCATTAAGACAAGAAGTCAAATTCAGAATCAATTAATGATGAATATTTATTAAGTGTTTATGTTTTATTTTTGTTGTTGTTGAAGAATGACTTGCGCGATGACTTGGATTAAAGTGAGGAAGAGTTGCGCAATTCGTCGACCTCACTCTCTCGCCTGAGTCCATCTGAGTCCAGTGGCAAGACAAGTCGAGACGACTGGAGACGAATACAGGTGCAGTGGATGACCAGGGCGCTCTACGTGCCTTGCCGTGCTCATTACGTTCCACAACGCTTTGCAGGTAAACGCCGTCTTGCCCGTTAAATCAGGAATGATTTCTTCCGCGAAGTCTGCCGAATCCTGTATGCTGGGTAGGCATACCCTAGTTTACCGCTTGGTTTGACACCAAATCGGCTACCCATGCCTGGTTTAGCCAGCCTCTCACAACTGTTGCACGGGGGGTGGCCACTGTCGCATTAAGTGTTTATATTGACAATGAAAAAGCCAGATTAAAATCACAGGGAAAAAACACATACATATCAAGAATAAAAGAACGAGTAATGATAATATAAATGAGGGGAAGCAAGGGACGCAGGAGGAGAAAACCGAGGAGATGGGGAGAGAAGCAGATAAGGTAAAATAATACGAAAATGCAGAGTTAATCATGGAAATTTAACAGACGTATTTGAGATTTGAAGTGCCGAGCGACAAGTCAGTTTCGTTACCTTTATTATTGTCACTGACAATAGATTGGATTACTAAAACTATTGCCTGGAATTCAACTCGATGGTGTCAGAGAGAGAGAGAGAGAGAGAGAGAGAGAGAGAGAGAGAGAGAGAGAGAGAGAGAGAGAGAGAGAGAGAGAGAGAGAGAGAGAGAGAGAGAGAGAGAGAGAGAGAGAGAGCAGTTTGATGGTCTAGACTACGTCACTGATCATCTGTGTAACGGGCAAATTGAAATGCATGATCATTATCACTATGTGCCATGCCGATAAGCGTGGGCGGTCAGGTGTCGGCATCTCACACGATCACAGAGTCGTGTATCAGCGCCGTGTTCTTGTCTCGACCATGCCATGTGGCCAAGCCATTATTATAGTTACTTTGTCTTACCGTTTACTCTCTCCCGTGTGTTGCCGGGGCCCATAAGGAAAGCAAAGAATAGCAGCACTGTAGCCTACCACGCATGTCGTAAGAGGCGACTAAGGAGGCTATGGTTCCGTCGCCCTGCTACTGAGTGAGTGCGTGGCGCGACACTGTGAGCTGTGAGTTTCGTGTGAAATGCTTTTGAATCTGCCCGAGGTATTTTGGAACGTGACTGCATGTTCGGAGCGATGGCAGCTGGCTATGTCCCAGAGTTGACCGGCTTCTGCCTTATGCAGAAATGCGTGGCTGCTGGGCTTCTGGTTGACTGCCACTGCCATCGACGATGAACTGTATTTTCGTGGACTGTGTGGGTGAACATCTAGGAAACATTCAGGAAACATTCAGATGGGAAAATGACTGCCAATTCCATCAGAGATAAACTGGATGTTTCCTGGGGGACTATTGTGTTGACATTCTGGCGGCGGCATTATGCACAGTGTATCTGTGTGGGCTGTTGTTTGTCGAGACTCCCATCCTTTCCACTTTTCACATTGGGCAGTGGGGAGCGTTTTATGTAATATTCACTGGCACAGGAACGGAGCATAATGGGGACGACCCGTTGCTGTGAAGTTGGAACCGCAACTAACTAAGTAACTAACTAACTAACCGTTTACTCTGTCTTCCCGTTGTTTTTTCCACTCATTCTTGCCATTTGTCACCAAGTTCTCTTCTCAAAGCATGTCCAAAACATTTTAATAAATAAATACGCATTTATTGTTTGGCGCTCATAGAAACAGACAGATAAACAAACATACATATATGCAGACAGACATTGGGATCAATAAGCAGGAAGGCATGCAAGCAGACAGACAGAAAGATATTTATACATGTAACAGATAAATAGACATAGAGACAGACATACATTCAGGCAGGCAGATAGACACGCAGACAGGCATACAAGACACACATATAAATAAGTCAGACATTCAGCAAAAGAAAAGTAACAAATAAATATAAATACGTTGACAATAACAACAACAACAGATAATCGAAAAAGATAAGTAGAAGGCAAGCGATATTTTCAGACCGGCAGACACATAAAGAAGTCATAAGTAGCTCTTAAAGTTAAAATCTCTGTTTAAATCACAGCCTCTGTCATTACCGTTTTGATTATCTTTATAAATTTGCGAGACAAACATAATTCCATAATCCTCAACCACTGAATCAACAAAACCCCTAAAGACAACTACTGAATCAATAAAACCCATCTAGTAAATCCTAGAATTAAGAAAACCACTTTATCCAGAACATTCCTGTCAGTACTGAATTTGCTCAGGTGAGCATGGCCGAACTTATCAGTTTAAATTATGTTGGTAAATTGTTATACACATTTAGCAAATATCATCTGTCTTTTAATTTTCCAACATTATTCTATAGGATATTAGACAAGATATGTCGGTATTAGCGTTGTTCTTACGTTTAGGAAAGTGTGTAAATTATGTTGGCAAATGGCTGCTCACATTTAGCAAATATCATCTGTCTTGTAATTTTCCAACATTATTGTATAAGAGATTAGAAAATATATCTTGGTATTAGCGATGGTCCAACGTTTATAAAATTGTCTAAATCATGTTGGCAAATGGTCGTATAGATTTATCAAATTGCATCTATTAAGTTTCGACTATTGTTCTATAAGATATCAGACCAGATATGTTGGTATATCCAGAACATTTCTGTCATACATAATCAGTGATAAAAACTCCGCCTCGGAGCAAACACGGCAGGGGATTTCTGATCGTCAGAAGTGGTACCCTTCCTCGAATATTTCGGCACGTATATACTCTTAACATTCTCCGTGCGGGTCATGGTTCCTGGCGTTTTTCCCCTACCGTGCTAGACGTTCGGTCGATTTCGTTATCCTTGTTGTTGCGCTTGTCCCTTAGCTGTTAACATGTCCACTTTCAAGCCACCCCTCCCTCAGTGAGGACAGTCTGTGCAGCCTGTGCTTGTCCCTTAGCAGCTGTGATCGTGGGGAGCCTGCTTCTTCCCCAGCTTCTTCGTTATTCAAATTAATAGACACAAACAATAGATTGTACAATTTATTGCCCGGCATATTTATCTGCATCTCGGCAGACACATACTGCAGAAATAACGCAACGTAAACTAAATTAGTTTCGAGCTGAAATATGCAATACACATATTCACACAGTAATTTGAATTCTCTACAATTATAAACTGACTGTCATGTCTTTCTGTTTGCACAACGTTGGTTTCTGTAAATGAATGGCCATTACCTCTGCCCGGTTTAACATGCGACCATTCTTTGTGGTAAACAACACATGAAAAGCAGTGTCACTATCAATCACGTGACCGGTGTAAAATGTGCCGTCATATCCATGACGTCAGAGTTTCGTAGTGTGTAGGCTTTGGCAGGTTACCAGAGTCTTTGTGAATTATTCTGACAATCCAATTAAGTATGTGTTGTACCATCCTGTTTTTCAACTGCTGGAATGTCAATTAATTTTCCAACATAATTGTACAGGATTTTAGAAACGATATTTTGGTATTGGTGGCGCATTGGTCTAAAGATTAGGAATTTGTCTAATCATATTGGCAAATGTTTGTACAGGCTTAGCAAATTGAATATGTCTTATAACTTTAGAACATTGTTATATAGAATACTTGAAAAAATATTTTGGCCTCTCGGTGGCGGCTGGGGCGCAAAGGGCGACGAAGCTGCTATAGAGAGCGCTTAATTGGTGCCGGTGACCAGCGACCTGGCCTGACCAAGGGCGTCACGTTGCATTTATCAACATTGGCATTGTCAACTGACCAAGGGCGTCACGTTGCATTTATCAACATTGGCTTTGTCACCTGACCAAGGGCGTCACGTTGCATTGCTCAACATCGAAATTGCCGCCTGACCAAGGGCGTCACGCTGCATTTCTCAACATCGTCATTGCCGCCTGGCCAAGGGCGTCATGCTGCATTTCTCAACATCGTCATTGTCGCCTGACCAAGGGCGTCACGTTACATTTCTCAACATCGTCATGGTCGCCTGACCAAGGGCGTCACGCTGCATTTCTCAACATCGTCATTGTTGCCTAACCAAGGGCGTCACGCTGCATTTCTCAACATCGTCATTGTCGCCTGACCAAGGGCGTCACGCTGCATTTCTCAACATCGTCATTGTTGCCTAACCAAGGGCGTCACGCTGCATTTCTCAACATTGTCATTGTCGCCTGACCAAGGGCGTCACGCTGCATTTCTCAAACATCGTCATTGTCGCTTAACCACCTCTCACTCACTGAAGGGCTTCGAACCGAAATTGCCTACGTAGAGGGAATCCAGAGGACGTGAGAACCAGAATACTAATTGAAATAAACTTTAATTTAATTTTTAGTTCTTGTTTAGCCCAATAGATATTGTTTTTTGTCGCTGTGTTTGCTATGGACGTTGGAGAAGACTCGTTGGGCAAAGTGTTGGGAAATATGGTGCGAGCAATGAGCGAGTTAGATAGGTCATTGAGACAACAGAGACTGGTGATCCATAAGGTTGCGAGTATGATAGACTGGTTGAGGAAGGAGTTGTTTGAAAGGGTGGCTGATCGAAATGGTGTGTGTGTGTGTGTGTGTAGGTTCAGGGGATGTCAGCAAGTTCGTAATTATAACCAACAATACGACAGGAATAATAGAGGAGTTCATAATATAGTTAGGAAATCATATGGGTACGGGACCCAAGTCCGAGTGGAGAAAGAAAATAAAAACTTAAAGGTCAACAATTTCCAAGAGAAGAAAGTTAACAAGAAACGATGGAGCTGGCCGTCAACTAGCACGGACGCGAGAACTTTAAGAGAAAACAGGTTTCAAGTTAGACAGCTGAAATACGAACTCACAAAATTAAGTAGTGGGGAAGAAGAGACCACCAGGACGAATGACTGTAGTTCAGACGTGTCATCAATAAGTGCTTTTAAACTGAAAAAGGAGACTAAACACAGATGATGGGAAGGGTAGAAAATAACACCCAGACGCAGGTAGTTAATACAGTGGAGAAGAGCACTCAGACGAACGTAGATAGAGTAGGAAAGAATCCTAGGAATACCGAGAGAGGAAGACAAACAAGCTCGAAGGGAACAACGGTTCAAGCCCATTTGAAATCAGCGAAGAGTAATACAGTCAAATTTAGGGAGGCAGGCTGTTCGGAAAAAAAAAAAAACAGGGACAGGCAAGAGACGCCAGAAAGAAAATTTAAAAAATGCTAAGGCTAGGTCAGAAACAAGTCTGCTTGTAAACGTAGGGGATGATGTGACAGATGAGTCAGACTTATCAGATTGGGATATCGAATATCCTTGAACGGAGCGTAAAGGGTAGCTGTAGAAACAAGAGAGGTGTGAGGCGTTCAGGTCCCGATTATAAAGTAATGGCTTCCTCGTATGGTATAATAGACAATAAACAGCTAGCAGAATGTTAGTTAATGAATCATGGAGGGACGAGACAGGAAGATATAAGAGATATGATGGTCAGGTAGACACGGTAAAGGGACGAACATCAAAAGGGAGTAAAAGAAAGAACACGGTGAAGGGGAGAGGTCCTGGTGATGTGGCGGTAATGCAATTTACCCCGGGCTGTACTGAGGACGACGCGCGAAGGATCCAGGAGTATATGATGTTAAGGGCAGACTTCTGTTCATGATAGTTACAAACAATAAAACGGTGCAGGAGGAGGAAATAGAATAGCAGCACGGAAGAAACGAAGAAAATGGTTGATTTTGAAGAGGAGGGGAGACCCTATACTTAGAAGATAGTTAGTTAAGACAGAGTTTGAAAAGTTAAGTGAAAATTAGCTGTATGGTGATAGAATGCGTTGTCCTGCCAGACGGGTTGTGTGTGTAGGATGAGCGAGTGCAGAGAGGGTGGATTAAATTGTTTGCCAGGACAGTGCAAAGTGATAGGTTACTTATTTCTTATGTTACTCGCGGTTTGGGTGTGGCATTACAGGAGAGTGAAAGGATTTGACACTCAGCCTTTTTGTATTTGAAGTTGTGTTGGCCTAGCTTTGCCATTGTTGATAGTCTTCTGGATTTATAGACGTTTATAGTTTGTGTTTGAATTCTGAGTGTCAAATCAGCATGACTGACCATTGAGGATTTTTAAGGAAGCTGTGAACGGTCAGAAAGAGATATGATTGAGAGTAAGTTGAGAAGTACATGTGCGGACAACACCAGGTGGCTAGTCGACTTTGTGACGTTGTTATGGGTAAATTGCGGTTAAAGCAATTGAAGATTGTGTATGTATTTCTGTCCATAAGAGACATACCGAGTAATCTTAAGGGATGCGATGAGTGATACAAAATAGCAGGAACTGTTATAGCTTCAGTTGTATTGTAGTGAAGAGAGAGAGAGAGAGAGAGAGAGAGAGAGAGAGAGAGAGAGAGAGAGAGAGAGAGAGAGAGAGAGAGAGAGAGAGAGAGTTAAGCGGAGCCGACCGCATTGTTGCTGATGTGTGACGTATTGAGTGATGGGGCTGGTATAGATTGAGAATCGTGTGTGAAAGAAGATAACCTGGAAGATATAGAAGGAATGTTCATGTTGTTTTCTGAGAAAACTAAGTTTTGAGTATTGGAGTGATCTGCGTTGTTGTGCTATAGAGAATTATAAGTGCGGAGAGCGCCCTTACGTGTGTGGAGTGCATAAGGTGGATTTCTTGGGGCCGTTTGTTGTGAGTAGCAAGTGAATAAATTCGGGTTGAAGTGTCTTCTCCCTGGAATGAACGGATGGAGAGGTGTGATGGTCACAGTAAGGATGTATGGTGAGGTGGCTGACATAGCGTGGAGCAGGTGCAGTGTGATATAAGAGTATTATGAATGCTACTAGAAGTGATTAATTCGTCTGAGTTAGATTGGAGTGTTTGAAAGAAGGATAGGAGATCGCAGAGATAAGCAATGCTTGTGAGGTAATGAGTGGTTGGGTTGTGAAAGGTTGAGTAAAATGGAAACAAATGATTAATGTAATTTTGTAAAGTTTATGCTATAATGACCTATGTTGATTTAACGTTTTTATACTGTTTTATGAAACAGACTCTATGTGCTTGCGGGTATGTTTAGAAATCAGTGCCACCGGTTGCAGAAGAAAGACAAATATGACGAGAACGTACTCACTACGGTTCATCAGAGTGAGGTTTTTTTTGGGATGTGTTGTAGGTAGATTTGATCGTGATTGTAAGAGGTTGAGAAAGGTAGGTGATAGGATATGGTTGTTAGATTTTTTTATTTTTTTTTTGGAATGTTGAGCTGGATTTGCCAGATTTGTTTATAGTTTGTCGTTCTGAAGCTGAGCCGGAGAAATTATTAGTATGAGTACCTGTAGTGTATAAATTAAGATAAGGTCGGGAGGTTGGATGAGAGACTGAATCGCATATTTGAACATTGAGATTGTAGTGTGAATGTAAGGAGCTCCGGGTGTGCCGTGGATGAATGAAAATTAGCCTCGGAAGAACATGATTCTTGATGAGGCCAATGAGTCTATGGTGTGAGAGGATTTATTTAGGTTATTTTGGTGGTTGAAATAGAAAAAAGGCCATTTAATGCCGCGAGTGTGATATGGGGATGGTTATTCTATTTACTCGGCGTGTAACGATAGTGGGAAGAGGCTGTAAATGTTCGGCTTTCGTATGTTTAGTAAGAATTAACCAGAGAGGTGGATATCTTGGGGAATGGTATGGAAAGGGTATTTGAAAACTCGACGTCGAATATCCTTTCTAATAAATTTTGTTAGGTTGGCTTCCCTCGCGAGTACAGCCTAAACGCATATATAGGAGCGAGAGGTGCTGTGAGATCATGTGTGAAACAAGTAGGAGGATTTCAGAAGAACAAGAGACGTTTGAGATTTATATGAAGGTTGACGTTAGCTTATGGAACGAAGTAAGGTATAAGTTTGTTTATGGAACGAAGTATGCATAATTTTGTATTGTGTTTCCCCTTGTTCGTGTGTTAGTGGCCACCGAGTCCTTGTTTCGTTTGTTAATGTGTTTGTTTGTTATGTGAGTGTTTTTTTCTTTGTTTCTTTTTTGGGTCGTTCCATGAGCATTCGGAGATAATATGAGATAGTTGAATGATGAATGATATAATTTGTAATGGCATTACGAACACCCGCAGGTTGCTGACGTTGAGGCTGGATATTAATCCATAGGTTACCTGAGAAGAAGAAGTTATTATTGTGAATTGGTGCTTGATTGATTATATGATTGGCAGCGGTTCGCTGGATACTAATCCATAGATTCCCTAAAAAGAAGAAGTTATTATTGTGAATTGGTGCTTGATTGATTATATGATTGGTAGCGGTTGCTGAATACTAGTCATGAGTTCCCTGAAGCGAAGAAGACATTAATGTGAATTTATTTATGCTTGTATAGGCGGTTCTTACGTCCTGAGACTCCCATTAGAATGATGGGGTATCCCTACCAATAGGAAGCTGGAATGGTTACTGGTCCTTGTGCAAATTGAATGTATTAATTAATTGTTGGGTAAGTACATTGGGTAGCAGGGTGTTCGGAGAAGTTTATGTTATATTAAAAATGTATTTTTTTATTTTTTTTATTGGTTAATGGGCAGTTAGAAGTTATAATTTTCGAAGACAGTTGTAGGTTACAGTGTTCGTTGTGGATTTGGATTTTTGAGCCAGAAAACATAGGTTTTAGATTCTAAGACTTTTCCTAGGGAAAGTCTGCGTATAACATGGGGGGGGGGGGGGGGGTATATAACAAGATAGATGTTACGCCCCATAATTAGCAGGTGGTCGAGCCGTGCAATACGCACGGTGCAAAATATTTGCACTAAGAAGTGCAGTATTGATGACGTTGGGCGAAGAATTACGTGGCATAACAACAGGACAACGGAGAACCTTGACATCAGAGCTGCTGGTCGGACGCTGGTGTATTAAAAGGAAGAAGGGAAATATCTGGGAAATAAAAGAGAATGGACGTTGGAGATTTATGAAGGTATAGTATCCAAGTAAGGAATGGGAACTTCTCTGTACTAAACATGCAGCTCCATATGCTCAATTAATTTTGTATGAACCAAATCTTTGCAGGGTCTGTTTTTATGACTGCTTAATGAAACGTGAATGCGTCTAGAATGAACCACAAACAAAAGATCTACAGAACCTATCACAGCCTGTGCTCTTCATTTAGTTATGAATCACCCGCCCAGGTGGGTTTTGATTTGATCGTCGTTGTGCCCGTTTGTTCCAATTGTATGAACATGTCACTACGCTTAGTACGAACTATCAAAGTTCGACCACACGATCACCCAGCCACTGAAGAGCCTCTCGATGGCAGTTGGGGCGCAAAGGGCGACGAATCTGCTATAACATTCCTCATTAGTTATATTGTCCAGACCTTCGTGACTTTTAGTTTTAATTAAATGAAAATTATTACTAAATTACCACCATCAGCACTACTATATCACGCAGAAGCTTGAACATTGCACAAGCTATTAAACCAGTGGTTCTCAATATTTTTTGGCCCATGCACGCCTTCACCATATGTTCAGAATATCACCCCCCCCCCTCCCTTTCCTATTTCCTCCCTAAAAATCCCCCCTCCCGCCTCTACACAGTTATACGTAAAAATTGAAGCTAAATTTAATAACGCATACTAGAACAGGTCTAGACGTCTACAAATAATGTGATTTGCGGGTTTACTTACGTTATTAAATGAATTTCGGAATGGCGAGAAGTACAGAACCTTAAAGTATGGAAGGAAAAACAATATCAAGTGTAACAAAATCGTCTCTCCACTTTCACGAAATTAAAGCTTGAAGCAAAATAGTAAGCAGTATTGGCCATAACTACAATGTAAAAGTGACCAAAACGGGTTTCCCTAGACCGATCCAACTTGATACACTGCATAACCTCATTAGCATAGATCTTTCTGGAAGGTTAAGACAGTTGGTAATTACTGGAGAAAAATGAGATTCCCTACATTCTCACTAATCACGGGGTGAACTATACTGGTATCCAACCAATAGATACAGTAAACTCATGGGCGTTAAGTGAATTTACAAACTCTGGGAAATCTCTGAAGTCCTAAATCAGTTAAGCTCCACCTCCTTGTAGCCATGTTGTAGCAATGTTTTGCAGTGGGTGCAAGACAGTGCTTCCAATCGGACCGCTTGGAAAGCTGGTCTGAAGTTTATATGATTTTAGTCAATATTAATATGAGCTCAGTCAACCCTTCAATAATGGAATTGTGTTCAACACTGAAGAAGTGGCCGTGCGGCAAGGGAATTTTTGCAAAGTCCCTCCTGCCTCTATGCGCAGACTTGCACTGCCAATTATTTTCCACGGCTGAGATTTATCCAAGTTCATCGACGTAGAACAGGGACTAATTGATATGTCAAGTCTCATCGAAGTAACTTTGACTAGTGGATGAATATCAAAATAGGACCTTGAATAATTGATCAATAACCAGAGCGTCATAGTGAACATCCGTTATAACGAGGCTGAATTACTCAAAGTACAAGATCCACTGTCTACTAAGTGTCCAGCTTAGCAACGGGAGAGGCGGAACCAGAAATCAAGCAAGGAACTGAACCGAGTCTAGTGCAGGCCTATGGCATGGAGGATTCCTGGGCAGAGTATCATCCAACCAGGCGAAGTGTTGTAACTGACCAGACAAACAGACACACTGAAGTCCCTGTCTGTGATGAAACTGCCAAGAACATTCTAAGCTTCTGCCCAGTCCTACTTGTCGTTCTGGTAGCCTATCTTTTCTTTACAAAGTACTCTAGTGTATGTTGTGTGTTGTGTGGTGCGTTGTCTTGAGGTAATTACATTAATAAAAAGAGAGACATGCATCGTGTTTTGAAAAACCGCATAGGATGACTGTCGTGTGCATGTGTGGTAATTCTTGAGTCCAAGGAGTCTACAGAATTACCAGTTGAGTACGACTAGGATAAATAACTGATACCATTGTTCAATTATAAATCCAACCCCAATAGAATCGGTTCTTGTATTAACAGTATCTTGAAATGCTTGTAATCATTATTCTCCCCCCCCCCCCCGGAAACCCTAAAATCCCCCCACCCCCTTGTTGGGAATTCCCCACCGGTTGAGAACCACTGAATTAGACAATCGAATAGAGGCCCTGAATATGTAGATATACAGAAGAATATGTTGTATTTCACGGAAACTAAAACAATCACATACAGCGGTTCTAGAAAAACTGGAATGAAAAGAGGGTTGATTAAAGAAATAAAAAAGAGGTAAGTGAAATATTTCGGCCACTTTAAAAGATATAACACACTTATAATAACCATACAAGAGGATACAGTTGAGGACAAGCGAGCATGAGGTAGACAATGATACAAGTGGGAAAATAACAGCAAGATATGGACAAATATCTATCTGACAGCATGTACAGTCAGGGCGAGAGACAGTGTTGACAATCTACTGCAGCCGACCGTCATTGTGGAGACGGCACACGATTGATTGATTTATCCCTGTAACAGTTTCTTGCTATAGGTATGTGATGTGATAGCACCATCACATTGTGTAGGCCTAGAGCAAGGAGGAGGAGGAGGAGGAGGAGGAGGAGGAGGAGGAGGAGGCGGCGGTCAATACTTCCCTCACTGTGACAAGCGAGAAACCCGCGCCGGACCGTGTCCTTGACTTTGTCAACTTAGAGTGCCCGTCTCATGTCTGTTTACATATCTACAATATTGCATGTTCTTGGTGTGATATTGCATGTAGTTCTTGTAGTTCTTGTTGTTCATGTAGTTCATGTAGTTCTTGTAGTTCATGTATAATGCATGTTGTTCATGTAGCTCATGTAGCTCTTGATGTTCTTGTAGTTCATGTTGTTCTTGTAGTTCTTGTGCTTGCTTGCTTGTGTTCGCTGGCTGTGAACTCCAGCGCGAAGTCCTGTATGTCGGATGAAGGCATCCTGTTGTCCAACATCAGTGTGATGTCATACAGGACCTGAGGTTTGCGTGAGTATCCGTTGTCCCATGTCTGGCTTATTGGTGTGCAGACTGGTTATTACTCGCCGTGTAGGCAGACACTCTCCGACTTCGGAGGAATCAGTGATCATACTGGCGTCAGCCAGGACCCCGAAGGGACCTGTTGCCCAGGAGGCACGACTAGCACGTGTCAGTATGTCTTGGCCAGTATAGAACTTGGCCCTGGTGCCTTGGAAACATCTCTTGTAGTTCTTGTAGTTCATGTAGTTCTTGTAGTTCATGTAGTTCTTGTAGTTCATGTTGTTCTCGAAATCCTTGTAGTTCATGTAGTTCATGTTGTTCTCGAAATCCTTGTAGTTCATGTAGTTCTTGCATCTCTTGTAATTCATATAGTTCTTGTAGTTCATCGAGTTCATGTAGTGCTTCTAGTGCATGTAAGTTTGGTAATTATTGTAAATCGTGTAGTTCTTGTAGTTCATGTATTAATTGTTGCTCTTGTAGTTATTGTAGTTCTTCTAGTTCGTATAGTTCTTATAGTTCATGTAGTTTTTACAGCTCTTGTAATTCATATAGTTCTTGTAGTTCTTGTAGTTCTTCTAGTTCATTTAGTTCATGTAGTTTTTGTAGTTCATGTAGTTCTTTTAGTTCATTTAGTTCATGTAGTTATTGTAGTTCATGTAGTTCTTGTATTTCATTTAGTTCCTGCAGTTATTGTAGTTCTTGTAGTTCATTTAGTTCCTGTAGTTATTGTAGTTCATGTAGTTCTTGTAGTTCATTTGGTTTGTGTCGTTCTTATAGTTCATGTAATTCTTGTAGTCCATTTTTTCTTGTTGTTATTGTAGTTCGTGCAGTTACTGTAGCTGTTGCAGTCCGGTAAATATTGTAGTTAAGATAGTTATTGTAGTTCCTGCAGTTAATGTATTTCATGTAGTTCTTGTATTTCATGTAGTTCTTATAATTCTTTGTAACCCTTGTTGTTCATGTAGTTCTTGTAGTTATTGTTGTCTGATGAATTTGTTTGTTTTATTTTTCGTCCAGTGAGTGTGTAATTTTCATTTAGTGATTATAGTGATATATAATCATTACACTCCGGACAAGTCTACGGGTGCTCTGACTTTCTCCTTAATATCTTCGCCATGTCTACAAGGGAAATCTTAAAGAACAAACACTGTAATTTAATTCCAAGATTATGTAATTGTCTGTCACTACTTCTCTTCCCCGTCTTTTGGGTCTTCCTAAAGTTTTGTTTTGTTTTGTGGATTCCAGTCAGACTCTTCTCATTACTTTTATTAGATTGTCTCAAGGTATGTCTATCCATCACCAGTATCTTTTCTTCACCTCTTGCTTGCTTGCTTGTGTTCGTTGGCTTGAGCTCCAACGCGAAGTCCTGTATGTCGGATGAAGCCATCCTGTTGTCCACCATCAGTGTGATGTCATACAGGACCTGAGTTTTGCGTGAGTATCCGTTGTCCCATGTCTGGCTTATTGGTGTGCAGACTGGTGGTTCCTCGCCGTACAGGCAGACACTCTCCGACTTCGGAGGAATCGGCGATCCTACTGACTTTAGCCAGGACCCCGAAGGGACCTGTTGCCCAGGACGCTCGACGAGGACGCGTCAATAGGTCTTGGCCAGTATATAACCCGGCCCTGGTGCCTTGGAAACACCTCTGCGTCCCTCTTCACCTCTTGATTAGCCGGTATTTGTCTACTTTTCTCCACACTGGTGATTCAATCATACCAATTTAGTCCCGTCACGCTTACAACATTAACTGAGCCACACCATTTCAATGACACCTACACTTGAATATACGCGCTCAATGTAAGTCCTTCATTGTCGATAAAGAGCTTGAATTCCTGTAGAAACATCGACTCATGGGTCACTACTCGGTGTGCCTGACCCAGTCGTGAACAGTCTGTCACATAAATCATGCCGCTTCTTATTCCGCTCATACACTTGCTGGACTGACAGGCATGCATCACCATACTGGACCTTCATTTGCCGATGAAGTTCTATAGGTGCCACCCATTCACTGATTAACAAAAAAAAGAAAGATAATAGAACGCTGCTCCTCTTTGGTGCATATCAAAAGTGGGGCGGCCATCTTTAAACTGTTCTTATGACGTCACTGTGTTCGTCTGATAATACGTGCTTAACGCTCTTGACATCCTTAACAACAATACTGACAGGTCACAAATCAATGACATGGATATTGTAATTTCTATCACATTTGTAAGGTTTTCATGTGAAGACCTCTCATACATAAACAATCTAAGCAAAATTTTTTCCCATGTTTACAACGAAAACCTCAAAAGAATAAACGCTGTACATTGAATCCATAGACCATGCAATTGTCGCTGCCTCCTCAGGAATATCGTTAATAACGGGAAGTTGATGCACAGACAGGCGCTTGAACGTGGAACGTTGCAGAAGTGAAGGTCACACGTACTCTTCTCGTGTTGAATACATTAATTTAGATATACGAGGACTAGTCTCGAGAGCAAAAAATGTTGTCCGGGTTTTGAATATTTAATTTTCTCGTTTGGTTGCGCAATACCAGATGTCAGCGTGGTTGAAATGATAATAGCGCACGTTCTTAAACTTCCGGTCCCCTGATAGCAGTGAAGGAGGTTAAACCCTTACCTTGACATTAAGATGGGGTTAAACGTCGATTTATCTTTCACAAAGCAATGGTAAACTTTTTTTTAAATTGTCGCATATCCTTTACAGGAAATTCAGTCAACACCAGCATTGTTTAGCTGCTGTTGATGTCTTGGCAAATTGTATGTTCAGTAGTTAGCTATTGATTTCTGAACGACCGGCTCACATACCCTCAGTAAGTAACCAACGGGACGCGATCCGCTGCCGAATCTCGCGCAACTGTGTTTTGTACGAGAGATACGGGATTACGAACGACGCCCTTAACACCTCGCTAGGGAGACGGCGATGGTAAACTACTGAGTGTAAAATTGGTGTAAAAACATGCAACATGTGTAGGCGGTACCATGTTGGACATGTAGCGAATCAATGCATTTGGCGAGCTGAGGTGTCTTGTTACATTACAGCGGTCGGCGTCTGTTGGTTAGAGGGTAGTGACACGCAGTTTCATAATTTCCCGTCATACCTAGATGAGAGTTCGACATCAGTCACAGATGATTTGGAAGCAGTTCGATGTGCGTTGATTCTGATGGAATGAGGCGTCGGCCGTTTAAAAAGGAATAGGCATAAAACTGACTAGTAATTCATAAACCGCCAATAAATGTAAGGGGTGATTGGGACGACATGTAAAAGTACATACAACTAACTGTAATGGGGTGGCTTCAGGTCAGTGAAGAAATGTTTAGTAGTTTTACATACGGCCAGTCAACCAGGCGTTGTCATAATGTGGAGCAAACAGGTTCGATTCATTATCTCACACTGTGATTAATATCGTTTTCTCTTTGACATAACCATTGTTTCACGTGACTTGATATACAAAGAAAGTCTCTGTTTTTTGACACTCTACAATACAATCTTCCTACGAACACAATGCTACCAATACCAAATCTGGACAATGAAGGAAAAAGAGAAAAGAAAAATCAAAACAACAGAAATGAGATTCCTGAGAAGAATACTCAATGTGTATAGAGGAGTGAAAATCAGAAATGAAGAAATCAGAACTAAAGTGGGGGTTATGGTAGCGCTATATTTTATGAGAAGGCAGCAAGTAAAATGGTTTGGCCATGCATGTAGGTAACCAACTAACAGTATACCACAACAAGTAGTGATAAAAAGATTAGATGAAAGCAGAGGAAGAGGGCAACCACGTAAATGATTGACGGAGGGAATAGCAGTCCATGGAAAATATCTATACATAAAGCCAATAAACGGGCACTCTCCGGCTGTTTATACTTCACCTCGACACAGTAAGGTACAAGAGGAACAAGATGAGATAAGGTGAGATGTTACTTCAGTATCCAAAAGTTGTGTAGATCGTTGGCACTTCCCGTCATCAGTACCGTGCTATCTTCATAGCCTGCCTTCTTTACTTTATAACCTCCAGCTTGTCTTCCTAACCACTAGTTGATTTTCAAAACAATCTTTTCCCGTAGTGAATTTTAATAACGAAGCTACAAAAAATATATTGCACGATTTGTTGCCTGTCATATTTCCTCGTCAGGTATGTACTGCAAAAATCAACGACATAGACTAAAGCAATTAGATAAATTCTTCAAGTTGAAATATACACACACACACACACACACACACACGCACACACGCACACACGCACACGCACACGCACACGCACACGCGCACACACACACACACACACAGAGTAATTTGAATTGTCATGTCTGATGAGGTATTCTTTAGAATTGTCCATTGAAAACAAAATGTTAGGAAAGAAAAACCAGCTCGTGAGTAGATCGAGTCCGTTGTTACATTGGATGAAATCTGTCCAGGAGAAGCACATTCTGCAGTCGGAAACACTCACCTTTGAGATACATAACTATGAGTGACCCACTCCTCTCGGAAGAAGGCCGACGAAGAAGAAGATCTCTACTTCTTTTATATATTTCTTTGAGTGAAGGAAAATCTTCGTGGCGAAGTAGTTAACGCCAACTGCCTCGAGCTCCGAAGGTCGTAAGTTCAATCCGGGCTACGTCGTTCGATTCACGAGTGCAATTTCCTCGGAGACTTCTGGGGAACGTTGCTCGAGCTACGAAGAAAACAGAGGAAGTAGGAACAAGAACAACGATGAAGGGAGAAGAAGAAAGAATATACAAAAGGATGAAGAAAGAAGACGAAACAGGTAGAAGATTAATAACAAAGAAGACAGTAGACGGAGAAAGAAGAAGAAAGAAAATGAAGAAGAAGACGAAGAAGGAAGAATAAAGAAGACGAAGAGGGAAGAAAATAGAAGACGAAGAAGGACGAAGACAAAAAAAGAATAAGAAAGAAGACGAAGTTGAAATAAGACGAAAAACGAAGAAGATGAAGAAGAAAGAAGCAATAAGAAAAAGAGATTATCTTCTTGGTGTGCACATTCCTCATCACATTCTAGAATCACACATACCTTAGTATTATATTTATAGCTTTCCACATTTTGAAAATGTTCGCCACCGGCAACGACCTACAACCTACACTTGGCAACTTCCAAATACCGGCGCATCTACGAAGTGCGCAATGTTTATACCGGATATCCTTCTTGCCGCCGGATGTTTGCAAAGTATTATTGTCGCAGTTTGCGTATGAACAGAAGATGCTTGTCGTTTATTATTATTATTATTATTATTATTATTATTATTATTATTATTATTGTATTACTGTTGCGAATTAAAGAATGCAAATGGCAGAATGAAAACCATGTGTTTGGACAGGAAATACTTCCTGGGGATTCCAGAAGTAGAGGCGGAGAGAAAAGTCTTGTGGTGTCTGGTAGCAGCTCCAGTTATCTGCGGATTAGACTTCAGTGACATGGAGACTGGTGGTATTTAATATAGGGTATATTTTTAATTA
This sequence comes from Cepaea nemoralis, assembly GCA_014155875.1. Classification (NCBI taxonomy): domain Eukaryota; kingdom Metazoa; phylum Mollusca; class Gastropoda; order Stylommatophora; family Helicidae; genus Cepaea; species Cepaea nemoralis. The sequence continues at coordinate 142,529 of JACEFZ010027745.1, forward strand.
CTGTACAGTGGTTGAAATGAATTCCATGTAATTCTTCCTCAGAATGGGTCGCAACTGCAGCAACATCTGCAAAAAGCAACTCTCTGATCAGTACCCTCCTAATTTTGGTCTTGGTCTTCAATCTCTGAACATTGTAGAGGCCGCCATCTGAGTGTGAGTTTAAACAGCTTTCATATGCGGTGTCTGCGAAGAATTCTTGGTATTAAATGGCAAGACAAAATCACAAATACTGAAGTATTGGAAAGATCAGGTTGTGTGACAGTTTATTCCATGCTCAGTCTTCGTAGACGTAGATGGATAGGACATCTTAGAAGGATGGATGATGGTAGAATACCAAAGGACATCTTTTTTGGTGAATTACAGATGGGTAAGAGATCTCAGTGTCGGCCTCTACTACGATACAAAGATGTGTGTAAGCGGGACATGATTGATACAGGCATTGATAATGCACATTGGGAGCAAGTCGCCGCTGAACGTGTTGCATGGAGGGCAAACATCAGAAATGGAATCAAGACAAAGGAGAAAATTATTGCAGATAAGTCACACACCAAGCGTGTGAGACGTAAGATGGTGCATGATGGTGGAAATGACCACGTGTTCACATGCACCCACTGTGAACAAACATTTACAGCGCGAATTGACCTTATCAGTCACATTCGCTACCGCCATGGGTAAAAGTTATTATCCCTTTTTGAAGAACAAACTATCGTCTGTCAAGACGGCAAAGTGTCAATGAGAGAATAGGTAAATACAAAACTTGGACCAGCAATATTTTCAAAAACCACACAGTCATTAAAAATACACCTTGAAGAATTAGAGGTCAGTATGGCCGAATGGATAAGAGCGCTTGTTCTTAAAAATCCGGTGTGCTAATGCCGAGGTAGCGGGTTCAACCCCTACACCGGTCAGTTGAACTAAAATGTTGACTTCTCGTGTTTTACTTGCGGACGTACATTAAAAATACCTCAGAATTCGGAGTGACATTAGTAATAGAAACAGGTAATCTACACGCAAAAATTCAGTCCAGTGCACTAGTGTGTAGGGTGTATGTTTAATGACTGTGCAGTGTTTGAAAATAGTGCCGGTCCACGTTTTGCATGTACCTATTATTTTGCATGAACTTTACAGAGGGTGAATACAAAACCTGAACTAGCAATATTTTCAAACACTGCACAGTCATTAAAAATACACCATTCAGTAGCACGTGTATGGACTATGCATGAGTGGAGATAGCTGAACAAATAAACTGTTTATGGCTTCTATTTTTAAAGCGTAATTATGCTGACAAAGTTATTTACTCAACTGGGCAACAGCTGCGACCTTATGTGACCAAACTCCATCAATGTTCTCTAAACATTGGTCGGGGATATGTCTTCAGTTTTTTTTCGAACCCACTGGTCAATGAATGTCAGATGCAATGTTTATCTGGAAATGCTTAATCTCTTAAAGGATGTGAGATTCGCGCGGCCGATTTGCCTCCGTGGGCTTTCATCTATTGTCAGCGTCAGGTTAATTATTGCCAGCATCATCTTTTGCTCTACCAAAATGCGTCCATGCATCTCTGCAGACCCTAGCGCCTGGTGTTGTGGATCTGTTCTCTTGGTGATAATTGTTATTGCCACCTTCGCAGTCCATCCATTATCATGTCACTCATCTAATTCTATATTTTAAGGTTGGGGAGGAACATTCTAGAAACTATTGGGGTTGGAACTCTTCGCTTGCTTCTGAGGATGGGGACGGAGCGCTTATGGGAATGCCCCGAATGCTGTGATGTCGGTTCCTAAATCAATCAATCAATCAATCAATCAATCAATCAATCAATCAATCAATCATTCTAGAAACTATAAAATCTTTCTTGGACATCCATGCTCATATATACTATTCCTTTTGTAATATATCGTGTTTCGCACTCATACATCGTATCCCCTACTCACATATCGTATCCGGGACTCATATATAGTATCTCCCACTCATATATCGTACCCGCCATTCATATATCATATCCCCCACTCATATATTGTACCCTCCATTCATATATGATATCGTAACCCCTACTCATAATTCGTAAATCGTACTCATAAATCGTATTTCGCACTTATATATCGTATCTTGCACTCATATATCGTATTTTACACTCATATATCATATCCCGCACTCATATATCGTATCCGGAACTCATGTATAATATTCCCCTCACATATATCGTACCTCGCACTCATAAATCGTATCACCCACTCATATATCGTATTCCGCACTCATATATCGTATCTCGCACTCATATATCGTATCTCACATTAATCTATCGTAACTCGCACTCATATATAGTATCACCCACTCATATATCTTATCTCACATTCATGTATCGTATCTCGCACTCTTATATCGTATTTCTTATGCATATATCATATCCCGTACTCATATATCTTTTCATGGCTCGTGTATCGTATCCCTTACGTATATATCGTTTTGCGCACTCATATATCTGTTCTGTGGCGAAAATAAGCACACTGCGACACAACAAACGACGTTTCAATTATTCAGATCTTCATCAGGGAAGGAACACGACAAACAGATCTAAAGAAAGGCAAGAAATTATGAAATTTAGTAATATTGAAACATAATATTAAAACAGAACTCCTTCGTTGCCAGGAAGGAGCCATGCTGTCGGGCCTACAAAATATAATGATCTTGTCACACCGCAGACCCATAGTAGGTTTACTGCCTGGCATATGAGACTACCACCTCCAGCATGAGAATGGAGGTGGAAGTCTTCCGATGGTTAGAGGAGACCACTGAAATACACATTGTATTCATTACGGCTCAAGGAGTATGCTAAGTAAGGTGGAGAAAGGAACGTTTCGTGTGGAATGGTTCACCTCGCTTTAAAATCGCAGATTGTGAGAACGGTATGGATGTTTTTTGTCCAGGCCATTTGGGTGTGCGGGTGGAATGAACAGGCTGATAGGCTGGCAGGGAATGCACCTCTTGGTGGTAGATTACCTATGGGCAAGGGAGATGTGAACGTGCGCCAGGAAGGCCAGGTGGAGAAGGCGATGGAACAGATCCAGGACACGAATGTGGAAAGAACGCGATTGCGAGGGATCTGCAGGGGTTCTGGAAGAATCTCAAATCTGAGGGGGAAGACCAGGAGAAATTTCAGTCACATTGCGGTGGGAACGATTAATAGTGGCTGTTGAACGAGGGATGGAGCGCGTATGGGAATGTCCTGAGTGCAGTGATATAGATTCTTAGCTCAACTCAACTCAGCTCAACTCAGCAGATTTACTGCTTTGTGAGTTAGTTTTTGTTTTTTTTTGTTTTTTGTTTTTTTTGTTTTTGTTAAAAAGACAAGAACGTTTAGAAAAGACAATTATGGAGGGAAGTGTACCGGGAAAGCGTTGAAGAGAAATGTCACAACGTAGATAGATTCAAAATGTGATAGACAATTTACACATGACAGCAACGGAAGTGTATAATAGAGAGAAGGTTCATAATATGTTTACGGGGGAAAGACAGTTCACTGGGTAATTGGATGCGCGTGGTAATACAGGGAATATTTGACATTTATAACCAGGAAGAAACAAAACAGCTTTGACATAAGCTCTCCTGTCAGTTTCTCAGCCTGGTATTCTGAGATAAGTGTCACATCTTGTTCATTTTCTTTGCATTGCTCTCAATCTTGATACATGAAGTCCATAAACGGGCCAGCTCCCGCTGTTTATGCTTCACCTCGACACCGCAAGTTCAAAGGGGAACACGATGAGATGAGATGATGAGCTCTCATTTTGTTTTCATGTTACCATTCTTTCATGCAGTTATTACCTATACCTCAGTATAGTCACAATAGTGTCTTTCCGTGCTTATTCGTTGTGCTTTGTGTATTTGTTTGCTGATAAAGGCTGCTCATTCCAACATCCCATGTTTTCCATACTTGCGTTCTGTAGAGTGCATTAATCTGTGCTATTTTACATTGTTTACGATATCCAATCAGAACCTTGTGAAAATATAAGCTCCAGATATTGGGCCCTGGTCTGCAAGAAGGAGCCGTCTCAGTGTATTGGCTAAACGCCCGCCTGCAGGCTAGGTTGATGTGGATTTGAATTCGCATTGATGCTGACTTTAAAAAAAAAAATTAACCTGGCTCCTCGATCAACCCAGGCTTAAGTGGGTACCAGAAAATGTAAAGGGAAGTGAAGGCTATGCTACTGTGGGAGACTACATGCATATACTTCATGATTTACTTAACCACTGTGTGAGACTACATGCATACACTTCATGATTTACTTAACTATTGTGTGAGACTACAAGAATATACGTCATGATTTACTTAACTACTGTGTGAGACTACATGCATACACTTCATGATTTACTTAACTACTGTGTGAGACTACATGCATACACTTCATGATTTACTTAACTACTGTGTGAGACTACATGCATACACTTCATGATTTACTTAACTACTGTGTGAGACTACATGCATACACTTCATGATTTACTTAACTACTGTGTGAGATTACATGCATACACTTTATTTTTGTTCGCATATCCTTTACAGGACATCGCTTTCAACATCAGCATCTTTCAGCTGACAGTTGATTTCTTGGCAAGATTACTCTCAGTTGTTTTCTATTGCTTTCTGAGCGACCGGCTCATGTGATTTACCGACGCGGAGAGAACCGTTACCAATTTTCGCGCACGTCACGTTACTCGCGAGAGTATACGGGATTACGGAGAAAGTCGTGTAACTCCTAGACCAGGGAGACCGGCATGCATACACTGGTTGGCTTAATTAACTACAGATTGAAACAACATACATACGCTATTTTTCTTAATTAACTACAGATTGATTCTCCATAGATCTCGGTCTTTGGTTTTCTGGATCAACTCTATCGTTGATATCGCTCCATGCCACCGTCGCAATTCATCCAGCATCATTTCTCTTGGTCTGCCTCTATCTTTCTACCCCTCGATCTTTCCAGTTGTCACGATGTTCTCCAATGCCTCTCTTCTCATCACATGACCAAAAAAAGTTGTTTGTCTCTTTCTTATTGTTGTATATAATGTTCTAGTTTCTTCTTCTTCTTCTATTATTCGCATTTTTTGCCCATGCCTTTATAATGCATATCTTTTATATTGTTGCTGTTCTCTGTTAGCCTTGAATGATATGTGAATGAAATAATGTATGAAAGAGAGTGATAGAAGGGCAGAATGTTAGACGGGCCTGCGTGCCCAATTCTTAACCCTTTGAAAATAAAGTTTGTTCGTTCGTTCGTTCTTCTTCTTCTGCTGCGTTCATCCGGAGTTTTTTTTTTCTTTTCCGGACGTGATTGCGTTGTGCCTGTTTACAGCAGAGCTGCGTTCTTTCGCCGTTATGCCGACACATCCGACTTCTGCGGTAATGATCTAGTTTCATTAGCCTCTGTCCGGCATTCGTTGTTAGTTACTTAAAGTCCAAGGAATTCGCAAAATTCGTCTCACGAACCACATTTTTGTTGCTTCCTATCTTCTCCTAATTTGTTCATTTACATTCCAAGATTCATAGCCATACAGCAAAACAGGTTCTATATAGCACCTCAGCACTCTCTTTCTTACATTCAATGACATTAACTTATTGCATAAGATATGCTTAATTTTCTGACATGCAGCCTTTGCTTGCTCTATTCTGCTCTTAATCTCTTGTGCATCTTCCATCTGATGTTATAAATGTCTCTAGATATTTAAAACTATCCACTTGGTGAAGAATGTTCCCTTCTATCTCTATTTCAAATTTGGGTGTTACCTGTTTCTTTGATATCCCCATTGTTACTGTTTTCTTGATATTCAAAGATAGTCCTTTCTTTGCACTTTCTGTTACTACAATGTCCAACAGTTGTTATAGATCTTTTGCATTATCCGCCATCAATACTGTGTCATCTGCATAGCGTATATTATTTATATTATAACCTCCGAATATTATTCCTGGCTTTTCTTTGATTTCTCTCCTTATTACTTCACTATAGAGGGAGAAGAGATCCGATGACAAAACACATCCCTGTTCATAAATTCTTTTTTATTTCCCATTTTAATTGCCGCTATTGGGGTCCAGTGAATATTTTTATTTTATTTTTCTGCGATCTTTCCCATCAATGTTAATATCTTCCAACATTTTAATCAGTTCATCATGTTTTACTTTATCAAATACCTTAGTATAGTCGATGAAGAACAAATATATGTCTTTCTTTGTCTCTATTGATATTTCTAATAGTGTCCGTAATATATATATTGCCTTGTTTGTACCTTTTCCTTCCTCAAATCCACACTGTTCTTTGTCAATTTCCATTTTTTTTTTCTTGTTCTTCTCATTATAATTCTGAGTAGAAGCTTAGTGACATGATTTACCCCAAATTCTCCCATTACTTCTAATTCTTTGGAAATTCTGTCCATGTAGATATTAAATAGCAGGGGAGAGAGCACACATCCCTGTCTCACTCAGAGGTGTTTCCAAGGCACCAGGGCCGGGTTATATACTGGCCAAGACCTATTGAAGCGTCCTCGCCGAGCGTCCTGGGCAACAGGTGCCTTCGGGGTCCTGGCTGAAGTCAATAGGATCGCCGATTCCTCCGAAGTCGGAGAGTGTCTGCCTGTATGGCGAGGAACCACCAGTCTGCACACCAATAAGCCAGACATGGGACAACGGATACTCATGCAAACCTCAGGTCCTGTATGACATCACACCGATGTTGGACAACAGGATGCCTTCATCCGACATACAGGACTTTGCGTTGGAGCTCAAGCCAATGAACACAAGCAAGCAAGCAAGCACTCCTGTATTGACTGTGAACATATCTGATATACCTTCTTGTGTTCTTACTGCACTTCGGCTCGAGTGGTACATGGCTATGATGTTTTCTAGCAGTTGCCCTTGTATCCCATGGTCTTCAAGGAAGGTCCATAATTTGTATCTGTCTACTCTGTCAAAAGCCTTTTCCTGATCTACAAACACAATATTCTGATGGTCACTATATTCAATAGTTTTTTTTCCACATATGTGTCTAATTGTATATAGTGCTTCAGTGCAACTTTTACCTTTCCGAAAACCGAATTGTACTTTGCTTAACTTCTGTTCAACTATGGGTCTAGCTCTTTGTTCCAATAGTTTTTGATACATTTTCCCTATATGGCTCAGGAGTGATATACCTCTGTATGTTTCGCACTCTCTCATATTGCCTGTCTCTTTCCATATTGGTACTATTATTGCCTGTTGCCAATTATCTGGGACTTTTCTTTCTTCCCATGCTATATTAAAAAAGTCTTGTTAGCCATTTAACTCCCATTTTCCCACAGGCCTGAATATCTTCTGTGGTTATTCCATCTGGACCTGGTGATTTGTTTTTAGGACTTTACTGTATAACTGCTATGACTTCTGCAGGGGTGAAATTTGGTTTTTGCTGTCCCTGACTTTTAGGCACAAAAGTGAGGTTTCCTATGTTATGAGTGGGGTTAAGTAGTTCTTGAAAGTATTCTGCCCACCTTGCTAGTCTTTGTTGTGGATTAAATATCGGTATACCTCTTTTGCTATTTATGGTGGTGGTTGGGTTGTAGCATGCATCTCTGTTTCTCATTGTGTTGACACGTTTATAAAATTCTCTTGGGCAGTCTTTGCTAAGGGTCGCCATCTGTTCACGATATATTCTCCAGGATTCATCTTTAGATGCTCTAATTGTTCGTTTGGCATTACGTCGTGCTATTCTATAAGTAACATAATCTTGTTCAGATTTAGTTGTGATCCACTTTTTGAACGCTACCTTCTTTTTGAATATGCTATCTTTAACTTCGTTATTCCACCAGACTGTTCTTAATCTGTTGTCCTGTCCTACTTTCTTTGTTCCACATTTATTTTCCAGTGTGTCGAGCATGGCAGCCTTGAAAATTGTCCATTCCTTATCTACGCTTGAGTGGTTATCAGGGATGTTCTTATGTAGGTTTTGTTTTTATTTCTTGATTGAATTCGTCTTTAACCGTATTTTCCTGAAGCTTCCTATAATTGATGACATATTGTGTTACCTGTTTGTTTCTTATTTTCCTGTATGTTCAAATCATTTTTATTATGACTGGTTTGTGATCAGTATCAACATCTGCATTTGGGAGTGCTCTTGAATCTAATAGTAGTCTTCTGTCTGATTTCCTAATTAGAATAAAGTCAATTTGAGATGTTTGGTCTATGTCATTCCATTTATACCAGGTTTTGGTGTGGCTACAACAATGTTGAAAAAACTATTTGATATTATTAGTCCGTGTTCGGAGCATATGTTGAGTAGATGTTGACCATTGCTGTTACATTCAGTCTCTGTGTCGCTGAATTGCCTCATGCATTCATCCCACGGTGTCTTCGTGTGCCTTTCGTTGTCCGTTGAAATCACCCATCACAATAAGTTCATCTGTCTCCCTCACATTATTTAACGTGTCTTCAAGTTTATCAAAATACTCGTCTTTGTCTTCGTCGCTGTAAGTGTCGTTACATGGGGTGTATGTGTGTATAAAAGTTGTTGTTCTATTTCCTTCTTTTATCTGTACTAGTATTATCCTTTCCAATGTAAATTTAGTGTTGATAATGGCTTTCGCTTTGTCTGGATGTACCAAAAAACCCACTCCATATTTAGCTGTAGCTCTCTGGTCGACGCCACTCCATATAAGAACGTAACCTTCATGTGTTCGTTTCGTGTTCTGCCCCTTTCTCCTAGTATCTGCGAGTCCTAATATTTCAATATTTGATTTTTTCATAAACTCTACGAGAGCTGGTTCCTTATATCTTTTTTAATTAAGTACAGACTGAGACGACACACAATTGCTATTTAATTTAGTTAAACACATCTTGAGACTATGTGAATACACTGTTTACCATGCATGTTACAAAATCAATGATACTACTCACAGAGACAATCAGATACTGATCTAGAATTTCCCCATAGATAACACAAAGACAGTCTTTGCACAGTGCATGAAACCCCCGACAAGAATACCAGAATCACACATGCACATATTTGGAGATTGTGGAGGGTAAGGGGGGGGGGGGTCTCTGTTACTGATAATGTAGAACTCTTTACTCCAGATGAAACAACTGATCCACAGGAAATAAATGAACTTCTATTTGCAGACGATCAATGCCTGTTTTATAGCGACGAGGGCAGACTGAAAATCCTATTAATAATCTGAGTTCAACATGCAGAATATACAATATGAGCATAAATACAGCCAAAACCGAAGCAATGCGAGTTAGCAGATCGACGGGCCCACTAAGTATAGAGATAAATAGCACAACTCTGAAACAAGTTAAAGAATTCAAATATCTTGGAAGCATGATCACATAAGATGGCAGATTAGACAGAGAAATTAAAATCAGATGTCAAAAAACTAGTGCACTTACATATCAACTATCACCCTTACTGAAACATCCAAATATACCAATGCTGGCAAAACGACAGATAATAAACAGCATATTTACACAACCCTTTGCTACCAATTTCAGACCTGGACTTTATCCAAATTACACCTTCGCAAAATCAACACCTGCGAAATGAGATGCCTGAGGAGAGCTGCCAACTTAACAATCCGAGACCGAGTAAGAAATGCTATTATCAGTCAGACTGTGGGATCAACACGTTGTGTCACATTTATTGAAAGACAGAAGATCAAGTGGTTTGGCCATGTCGTTAGAATGCAACACCAGCAGCTACCATCACTGGCCTTACATCTAAGATCATCCGCGACGAGACCACGAGGACGTTCAAGAAGAAAATGGATTGACGACATCAAAGACATAGTACAATCACACGGAATGTGCCGCCCACCGGGCGCTGGAACGCAAATTATTCCTCCCCACGACGTTTTACGGCAGAAGTGGATGATGATGATGATGATGATGATGATGATGATGATGATGATGATGATGATGATGATGACTTCTAATTCTTCTATCGTGATTCCATCTGGTCTAGCTGTTTTTCCTTTCTTCATCGACTTCTTGTTTTAGAATAGGTGGACCTTCTAAGTTACTTTCTTCTGTTAATTCTGCCCTTTCTCTATCATAAAAGTCTCTTATATAATCATTCTACCTTTTTATTATAGTATCATACATACACTAATTGGCTTAATCAACTACAGTGTGAGGCTGTATGCATACACTGGTTGGCTGAATTAACTACACACATACACTATTTGGCTTAATTAGCTACAGATAGGGACTACACGCATACATTATTTGGATTAATTAACTACAGTGTGAGACTATCTGCACACACCTTTTGATTTACTTAAGTATAGTTTGAGACTACATGCATATGTGTGGCAACTTGCCATCTTGATAGACGATAGTTTGTACAATGACGTTTTGTCTCTCCATAACACGAAGCCAGGTATGAATGTATGGACTATGTGTTGACCATGCAACATGATCAATCTCTCGGGCTGCCTACTTCACCCCAGAGGAAAGGTAATGCCAAACCATCTGGAACCTATCGGATCAGCATTGCTTTAACTGCCAGCCTGTCGGAGCTTCCATCCTAGACCAGATGTCCACTAAGACTTAGGGCCTGGACTGTCCTGCCATGACATTTAGACTTTAGGTTGCATTTCTTCACACTAGGGTAAGACATGTATATAGGCTGGTAGTATTAGGTTTAGTCAACTACAGCGTGATACAATATGCATATACTTTTTGATTTAATTAGGTACAGACTGAGACGACAAACAATTGCTATTTAATTTAGTTAACCATGGCTTGAGAATATGTGAATACACTGTTTGCCATGCATGTTACACAATCACTGATACTGCTCACAGAGACAATCAGATACTGATCTAGAATTTCCCCATAGATAACACAAAGACAGTTTCCGCACAGTGCACGAACACCTACCTCCCCCCCCCCCCCCCCCCCCCCCCCCCCCCCCCCCCCGCGACAAGTATACCAGAATCACACATGCATATATGTGTAAATTGTGGAGGGTAAGGGGGGGGGGGGGGTCTCTGTGGCTGAGGTGTTTAAGCCACCTGCCTCGCGCTCCGAAGATGGTTCCATTCCACGCTCCGTCATTAGGTTAATGAGTGCAATTCATGAGGCTGACTTTACTTCCCAAGACATATTCTGATAGCCACTATAGGCTGGGCTGACCTGAAAGTTCAAATCAATTTTTAAAAAATAAGCCGCCCCGATTGTGAATTGTACGCTGGACCACCAGGCCGGCAGGCAGGCAGACATGCAGGCAAGCAGACAGCCAGGCAAGCAGACAGGCAGGCATGCAGGCAAGCTGACAGGCAGGCAGGCATAATGTATATTGGTGCTTTCCTCATATTTAAGCCGGCTCTGAAAAGGGGTTACAGACGCAATTCCTAATCACGCATACCTCATTAGAGACACAACTGCGACGATTTGCGGCGAACTCGGCAACTGAGCAGACCGTCGTGTGTTGTGTTCTACACAATGGTATATCCTTTACAGGACGCCGCAGTCAACTCCATATTAGTTTAGTATTTGTAATTTCTTGGCAAGTCTACGTTCTGGCACTCATAGCCGTATGAAACCAATGTAAGGCGGTCTGGTTCCAAATCGCCCACATCTGTGTTTCGAACGCGGTATGCGGGATTGCGATTTGCCATCGTAACACCTTGGCCACTGCGATGGCGTTGATTCATATCAATATAATACTCATTGTTTATATTCAAAGCATTCATCTGATATTTGTTTTTTCTACGTTAGTGTAACACGTACAACAGATAATTGATGTACCAAAGATGAGTGATTGGAACGGCCGAATGTAAGACGGGCCTGTGTGCTTATTTTGTGACGCTTTAAAATAAAGATCGTTTGTTCATTCGTTCGATTTAAACTCATAACCACCGGCAAGCATGTTAACCACAGCTCTGTCGCGGCTTCCGGTTATATGGTGCTAACCCATAAATTTACCCCCACCGGGGTTCTATGGGTGATGGCATCGGCATACCGCCTGCACTCACACACAAGGTAATGAACCATACACTCTTGAGCCTTAACTAAACTAATTATCCAGCACCCCTTTTATTGATTGCGTGTGACAGTTTTCAGGTTCTAGAATTTTCTGTTTCGTTTCCGCTTGAGTACACACAAGCCTTGGCGTGCTCGCTTACCGGGGTCTTTGGTTAATCCTAGTGGCAGAGAGATTACTGGCAACTTGCTTACCTCACTCTCTGCTAGGTAAAGTAACATTCTGTAACGGGGAATGTTACAGTCTCTCTCTCTCTCTCTCTCTCTCTCTCTCTCTCTCTCTCTATATATATATATATATATATATATATATATATATATATATATATATAATAATATATATATATATATAACATTCTATAACGGGCAATGTTGCAGTCTATATACATAACAATGTGTCAGGTCTTAGTCATATAAGATAGTAGACAGTACTACCTTCTTTCTGTTAGCGTTGTATGTTGGGCGACTCTCACCAAGTCCGACGCCCCACATTGTGCCAACGGCTTCGGGCTGAGGGGTGAAATTCCGAGGGTACAAGCCCTACCCTAGTGCTAGGAAATGCAACCTAAAAACTAAATGTCATGGTAGGGCAGACCAGGCCCTAAACTTTGGCCGATAACTGGTCTAGGATGGAAGTCTGACAGGCGGCCAGTTAGAGCATTGCTTTGCTGATCCGGCAGCTTCTGGAACGTGTCTTGTTCTATATGTATTGGTGTTACCTTTTCTCTGAAGACAACCTAAACAGGCCGAGAAAGGGGTCATGCTGCATGGACAACACATGTTCTATAAATTCAGCTTGGATTTTTTGTTATGGAGAGTTATAACTCCATTTTACAAACTATCGTCTGTCAAGACGCAAGGTTTCAATCATGACAATGTGACATTCTTTAACGGGCAATGTTACAACACACTCTACATATGAAAACATTCTATACGTGCTCTATTCCAGTTTATACACAAAACTGCCTAACATTTCGTCCGTCTCAATAGTTAGTTAGTTAGTTAGTCTTTGCTGTTAAGCCTAATAGGGCAGAAGTCATGGCTCTCCATGTCTGGCGGTTTGCTGCTACCTATTGTAGATCCTGGATGTTCACTTGGCCGTTGAATGAGCCTTCTCTGATGATGGTTCTACGCAGGGTTTCTTTTGGTCTTCCCCGTTTTCTTTTCCCTACTGGTGACCATAAGAGGGTTTGGTTGGGGAGTCTGGTCTTGTCCATACTGAGTACATGGCCGATGTAGTTCCAACGGCGTTTTCTTATAAAATTGGACACAATGTCTTGCTTAATCTCTTGTCTTATTTGTGTATGTCTCAATGGTTACCTGTTGTTAAATCGTATTAATTTCGAAATGTACTTTATGTTTATGCAGTTGAATGGATGTTTGTTTATTGTTTGTCTACTGATGAAATATAGATCCGCAACGTTTATTTCGTTACTTGTTATTGTGCTCTTGTAAAGCTAACTAGTTCTGCCTGTCCTTTTTCTTTATTTACTCGTTCAGTTTCTGGTAATATAATATCCCATACAAGATATGTAACATTCTCTAACTTTAAATGTAACATTCTGTACCTGGCAATGCAAAATTATGTACCATTCAATGTAACATTCTGTACCAGGCAATGCTACTTATGTACCATTCGATGTAACATTCTGTACCAGGCAATGCTAAATTCCATACAAAGCAGTGTAAGTTTATATACAAAGCAATGTAACTTTCTATACCAGACAGTGTAAGATTATATATAAAGCAATGTAACATTCTACACCAGATATTGTAAGATTATATACAAAGCAATGTAACATTCTATACCAGACAATGGAAGATTATATATAAAGCAATGTAATATTATATACCAGACAGTATAAGATTATATACAAAGACATGTAACATTCTAAACCAGACAGTGTAAGATTCTATACAATGCAATGTAACATTTTATACCAGACAGTGTAAGATTATATACAAAGCAATGTAACATTTTATACCAGACATTGTAAAATTATATACAATGCAATGTAACATTCTATACCAGACAGTGTAAGATTCTATACAATGCAATGTAACATTCTATTCCAGACAGTGTAAGATTTTATACAATGCAATTTTCTTCTTGTTCTCCTTCTTGCTTGTCACCTTTTCTCTATATTTCTTTCTCGATTTTCTCTTTACTCTTTTTCTTGCTCTTATATTTTGTGCTTTCCTTATTCCTTGTCTACTCGCTCTCTTTATTCTTTTCATTGCTGTTTTTCAATTGGTAGTGCTGAATGGATCTCGAAAGAAGGTAAAGAAGGTGAAGAAGAAGACGATGAGGAGGAGGAGATTGTGGAGGAAGGGGGAAAACGGGATTAGAAGGAGAAAGAGAAAGTTTTAACAAAGCAGAGGAGGAGAAAGAAGAGGAAAAAGATGAAGCGATTTAGAGGAGGAAGAGGAAGCGCAGGGGAAAGATAAAAATGAGAAGAAGACGAGCTGGGGGGGGGGGGGGGCTGCATATATTAATTCATTATTGGCCTAATGTCGTCTATATATGATATTTCATAGATATGTGATATAAACTGTCACTGTCATTTATTGCCAATATAGTACCATGCGGTGTATGGCAGAGGGGTCTTTGGACGCAACATTTCTTTACTTGGCAAATATTTTTCACACTTGGTTAACAAAGTTTCCTACTTTTTATAAGTTTGGACGAGCGTTTTCTGAATTTGACCGACATTTTCAATAATTTGTCTAACATACTTGCTTATTTGAATGTTGAAGTGTTTCATAAAATCTGTACATTTCTATGGGTGTGAAACGTGGCAATTAATAGACAAGCATGATATCCTACATTGGTCTTAGAAGTGGGTTTCTGGGGAACGAGGCAAAGACCCTATAGACACACAGAGAGGTAATGAAAGTGTAAATACACTTAATGGACCACCTTAACGCGTATAGTAGGAGCGAGAGTCAGTTAGAGAAAGAGATTTAATGTGTTTATTTATCTCTCTGAAACCATATGCTGTTAGTGGTCTACAGCACTTATCTAGCTACTCAACCGCTCACCCACCCCTTATCAGCAAATCACACAAAGCCATACTCACTACAACCAATAATACACGCCATCTTTACTTTTTAAGGTTTCATTTGTAACCGGTATGATGACAGTGTATAGGAAATTAGATCCCTCTACAGATCACTAATAACCGCTATCCACCTCTTACCACAGAATGACACTATGCTATAAACACTACAACCAATAATACCAGCCTTCTTTACTGTTTTAAGGTTTTCATTTGTAACCCATATTCTGATAGTGTGTAAGCCACTACGACCCTTATACAGATACTACTAACCGCTATCCACTTCTTAACAGCGAATTGTTTAAAGCCATAACCAATACAGTAGATAATACCGGCCATCTTTGCATTATAACGTTTTCATTTGTAACCCCCATAATGATAGTCTGTAGGCCACTACGACCCTCTACATATCACTAATACCGCTATCCACCCTTTACCAACTAATTTCACTATGCCATACCCACTACAGCCAATAATACCTGCCATCTTCACTTTTTAAGGTTTTCATTTGTAACCCGTATGGTGATAGTGTTTAAACGACACGGACACTCTACGGCTCACTAATAACCGCTATACACCGTACCAATGAATGATACTAAGCATACCGACTAGAACCAATACTACCGGCCATCTTTACTTTTTAAGGTATTCATTTGTAACCTGTATGATGATAGTGACCAAGCCACTGTGACCCTCTACAGATCACTAATAACCGCTACCCACCCTTTACCACCGACTTTCACTAAGCTATTCCCGCTAAGAAGAAATGATGTGCAGAACTTGGTGACAACTGATAAGATCGAGGGGAACAAACCAAGGGGAAGACCTAGAAGCAAGTACCTGGATGACTTGACCTTGTGGCATGGTCGAGACAGAAACACGAAGCTGATCCACGACTCTGGTGATCGAGTGAGATGGCAGAACATGACCGCTCACGCTTACCGGCATGGCACATGGATTGTCGGATGGATACCCGCTAAAATCAATAATATTGACCATTTTTACTTTTCAAGGTTTTCACTTGTAACCTGAGTGATGATAGTGTTTACACCACTACGACCCTCTACAGATCATATAACTGTCGTATATACATGCTTACCTATTACGGTTTTCATATAACACTTGTTGCAGCATGAGGTTCGAACCACCTAACCCTACCCCACACGCCGACACCCATGCCCCACCCCTGAGGCCCAACCCCTGAACCCCCACCCCTAGTCCGCTCAGCCCCTAGGCCACCCCGAAGAAATTCACTGTAACCCTACGCCTTACACATCACCAATGGAATGATGATTGTATTTATGCCCAGCCCAAAATATATAAAGAAAGAAGACGAGAATAAATGAAGAAACCGAGGAGGAAAAGCACTGTACCCTAACAAAGCATCAATAATATGATGATAGTGTTTAAGAATCGCCCACTACAACTACTAATAGCATCAATTATTAAATTTAAAAAAATTAATTTATCACAAAAATGGGAAGTAACAGTGCAAAACACTTCGATTATTTATTCATGAGTTGCATCCCTTGAAAATGAGGTCCCCAGAAGGATCCGTTTTTTGTGACAAAACAAGGGGGCGGTGTTAAAAATATATAAGCATTTACGGGGCAATTACCCACAGAAACCCCTACAAATAATATCTGAAACCTACAAGCCTAACTACTAACGATTGTTCAGCTCTGTTGGTTATTTTGTTAAAAAGGCTCTTTGTCACTTGAACCAAATACTGTCAACATATTCGTCGGTTTGTATAGTTGGTTATTAGATGACACATGAACAAGACAATCCAGTGTTATTTCGATTTTTGACAAATACGACTATAATGTGATATATGTTGCTATAAATTTTTTCTTTTATCCAAATTAACTATTAATTAATCATTAATTTTTCAAAAGTTAACCATTCAATTTAAATTAAAAGTTACCAGCCCTAATTCATATATATATATATATATATATATATAGTATATATATATATATATATATTATAGATATATATATATATATATATATATATATATATATATATATATATATATATATATATATATATATTGGCACCTTTCCGCCTTGACAGACGATAGTTTGGTACCATGGGTATCAAAAAGGCTTACAAACTACGACCCATAGAGGTGGCGAGTGTGACTGATAAGGCCAATTCGTGCTGTAAATATTTGTCCACAATGGATGCATGTGAAAACATGGTCATTTCCACCATCATGCACAATCTTACGTCTCTCACGCTCTGTGTGTGCTTTATCTGCAATAATTTTCTCCTTTTTCTGTATCCCATTTCTGATAGTTCCCCTACATGCAACACGCTCAGCGGCGACTTCTCTCAGTGTGCATTATTAATGCCTGTATCAATCATGTCCCGCTTACATACATCTTTGTATAGTAGTAGAGGCCGACCCTGAAATCTCCTACCCATGTGTAATTCACCAACAAAGATGTCCTTTGGTATTCTACCATCTGTAACAAGACCGCCGGGGCTTGGACTGGTTTGCTACTATAGATAATATCCCCAGCCTTTGCTTCAACCACCTCACTAGCACTTTACATCTACAAGGCCCCACACAAGCCGGGACAGCTGAACCTCCCCTCCCCTACCTAGGGTTTCCTACCCCAAGGGGGCTCGGACAAAACATCAGTCATACCACTGCACAAAGTCATAGCTAACATAACAAAATTTAATTCATAACTTCGTCAACTGCAACACAAAGAAGGATGGCTGAAAGCCAGACTATAAGACTCTATATACAAAAGCAGATCTACAGATGATTCTTCTTCATCATAGAGACTGTGACTATAGTTCGTGCGGTCGTCCTGTCGTGGTTACGACTCACCCAGGAACCTCCAGTGGACAGGAACTCCAAGGTCTGGTGCCTCTCCAAAGTTCCCTCTTCCCACAGTGAACTAAATCTCGGGTTGATCAAGCGTAGTACCACTGCCTGACCGACACTGCACCGGTGATCAAGGATCCTCCCTTGATGTCGTACTATATCCCCGTCACACTCTACTGAGGAAGTCTGGGCCGACCCTAGAATACTAGCTGTCTCCCAACTGTAGACAAGTACGTGTAGCACCGTTCCCCAATGTTCAAGAGCCTAGTTACTCTTCTGTCTCGTAAGTGACATACATACTGATAAGTCACCTATTACATGAGTGTTCGCTCCACATAAAGACAATGTCACTTGCAAAGTCTAACAGGTGACTACAACACTTCACCTATTCCCATGTCCCTTGGAATAATAGATCTTCACAAATTCACAAGTAACTACCCTGGTCGATGGGTATCAATCACATCCTAACCTACACTGTCAATGTTCAACACCTTGGAATGGGGTAGATCCCTACCCTATCAAGTATGTCACTCCGGTTTTCACACCAATAAGTAAATCAATGTCTTCGGTCACTGGACCAAGTTTCGGCATCATTAAGGTAAACCATTGTAGGTACACACCACTTAAGCATGATAATATACAAGGTGTCCCATGACGACCCAGCCGGGCCGGAAGCATAACAAACAGGCCATAGTGACTGGTAACCGAGATCACTCATATCAACTTTGAAATTCACTACCTTGCAGTCATCAAGGTTCTCACTGAATTCGAATCCCACCAGTGCTCCACTGGCTAGAATCAAGAGACGTTTCAGTCTTGGATCCTATCTGGATCTGTTGACACTCGTCGGAATCTCTGCGGCGGTCATAGCATAGACCTACCGACTTATTCTGTACTCAGACTTTTCAATCGTTGATCTCGGCAGATTCCGACGACCGCTCCCAGTAATGCCTCAACCATCATCTTGATCGGCACTGGAATGAACCGGTCCCTTAGAGCTCATGGTTAAACACCGGAATCTCCTTAGGTATAGCAATAACAAATCCTGAAACACGGAGGGGTTGGTGTGAGTACTCAACTACAACAAGAACTAACTGCATCTCCACCATTACACCTGCCTCTCAGTCATACATAATACACCAAAGATATATGTATGAGATCATCACATCATAGATCCACTCTTAACTATAATGTAGGCATGATTTAAGAGAAAGCCATAGTACACCTGTGCATAGTCAAGTAACTCGTCTGGGATACAGATAGTCTCCTAGCACCAGAGCCGACAGTATGACTCTATCAAAGCATCCTTCGCCTGGTGCTATTCCACTCCTGTTTCATCTCCCATCATCAATCAACAAATACACCTACTTCCCTTTCAGTGTAGTGATTACTTTATCTAGGAGGTGCCCAGCCGGACATATCCTCCTTCCAAACATACTCACCAATTAACCAATCCCTTCACCCATGGATTGATCAACTACACACATTAATAACTATATGTCTATAATAAATTATACTCCTTATAATTCATTACTATAGTATTAACTAAGGATAACTCGTGAATTGTTAAACTTAAATAACAAACTCATATCACAGCCATCGCTCCGTCCTGGGATCCCTGTCCCAGAACCTGAGTTGCCTTTTATTAACTGACCTTCATTCAGGTCGGTCATCTCTGTGCCGGTTGAGCACAGCTTTGGTGGCCATCCACCAATAAACTTTCCCACAGCTACTGTGGGTCCCGTGCATCTTGTCCCGTGACGATTTAGGTCACGTCATCCAATGTAGCAAGGCTTCCAGCCTCTCCTCTACCAAAACTGTAGCTCCTCATTTTTAGGGGTTCATCCCCTAACATACTACTCCTACTTCACGGCAGTACCTCAAGTACTCCATGAACAGAGTCAGGTTTCTGGAAGAGTAGAATAATAGAGATAGACCCGGTTCGGTTTCTATCTTGGATCTACCTAGACGCAACGGCCTCGAATTACAGAGCGCCGCATCGCTCTCGATCGGGTATGTTCAACCATCGGATACGCACAATCGCTTTGGGTCGGACCTGCAACCTAACGGGTCGGGCGGACCGGCCTACTTCCCAGTCGGTTGACTAGACATATCCCAGATTGAACACGCACGGTCACTCTAGCGGATGGACATGTAAACAAGCAGTGACAATAGGTCTCATAAATACTTCCTATCAACTGTTACCCAATAAATGTAACACCATCCTTCCTACGTGGAATAACACTGGTACCATTACGCCGCACATACTTACCTGGCGATCTTTCCCATGAATCACACCTTGTTTCCAAGAATAATCACCACCACTGATCTAACACCTAAGTTACAATCCTAATCTAACGAAGCAAATTATACATCCCTAATAATAACAAGCCCTAACTTATCATTATTAACAGCGTCTAGCATTTCGATGTAATGAATGACAAACTTCCTGCCTTGCGTGTGTAATTACTAAACCAAACAAGTAACTGCTACACACTTGGTAAAGTACCGGAATCTTTTTATACATCCCTAATAATAACAAGCCCTAACTTATCATTATTAACAGCGTCTAGCATTTCTATGTAATGAATGACAAACTTCCTGCCTTGCGTGTGTAATTACTAAACCAAACAAGTAACTGATACACACTTGGTAAAGTACCGGAATCTTCCTTGCACAAAGCAGTGATAATAGCATACATATCACTAACCATGTAAATCATTTGTAAACTAACAGTTTATAATTCTATCAATCTACAAACATAGGTTTTACACCAGTACTAGAAAGAACACACGTTCCGGCCGATTGTGTATACACACTCCCAGCTGTTGTGCACGGCTGGCCCCGTCTGTCAACACATTACCTAGCCGATCGATAATAGCTAATTAAAAATGCAGGCGGCCTGCGGTAAATTTATGCGCTTCGCTACGACGATCTCGGTCGGTAATTAATTCTCTCGGGAATGTAGGCGCGGAATAAGGACAACAGTTAACCAATAGACAAAGTATTCAACTGACCTGTGATTCAGAAATCACAATCTTGACTGCTGATGTCCCGCTCTGGCTGCGAACACTGACATCAAATTTCAGCAGCACATTTCTGCGATCTGTCTACGCTGAAGTCCGACTGGCGACTGATCACGACCAACTAAGTGCGTCTTCACCATGCCTTCACGGGCCGAGTGAATTCCATGAGCCACGGTGTAGTCCTGCGTCACGGATAGTTCCACAATCCCGTGTCCCATGGGGCAATTGTGAGTCTAGCGTGATCTTGACCACGTGCGCACTTACTGGGGGTCTTTCTAGATTTCTCTAGAAATAACCAGAATAGTGACGTCACGCACTACTTGCAAGGGGGAACCCCCTATTTATTGTTACATATTCCAGGGAGACTAACCCTTCGCCATCCCATCAAAGGGATATAACTCAGAGACCAGACTATCTGCAGTCGTTTCGTCAAACCATCATCCATCCTCCTAACGTGTTCTATCCATCTAAGTCTACGAAGACTGAGCATGGAACACACCGTCACACAATCTTATATTACCAATACTTCAGTGTTTGTGATTTTGTCTTGAAACTTAATACCAAGTATTCTTCGCAGACACGGCAAATGAAAACTGTTTAAACGTTTCTTTTGGTGTGAATAAGTTGTCCAGGTTTCACTGCCATAAAGAAGAGTACTAAAGACATAGGCTTAGTAGGCGAGGACTTTTGTTTTGAAAATAAGCTTCCTGTTCTCCCATACTCTTTTTGCTAACATTTTCATTGTTGTTGATGCCTTACCAATCCTGATGTTGATTTCCTGATCTAGGGTTAATTTGCTATTTATCTCTGATCCTAGATATTTAAAATGGTCTACTATCTCCAGTTCGGCGTCGTCAATAAAGATTGATGGTACTGTCACGGAACTCAGTCGGTCCGCCTCGGGATTTTTTTGGCCAGATGAACTATCCATTGAGACATCGGGCATTCAGATGGAAATTTACTGATCAAAAGGAAAGAACCCGTAAAATGACACAACCCTACCAGAGCCGTTGCTTGCCCTTGAAGAAGATTTCAGAACTTGGGTGGTCAGACACTACGGACTTCGCATGTCCGACGCAGCCACGGTCGATCGTCCCGGACAAAGTGTTCAGTTGGTAACGAAGGCTGCTGGAAGGCAGTCGACATATTAGCCCAGTGCTAAGAGATGGAGAGCGGACGTCAAGTGTCTTGACGGGTTTTGAAGAGCCCTGATATCATGTCCCGTTGCAGTGACAACAGCTCCCATTTTCACAGTAGTGCTGTTTTGTTGAAGGTACGTGTACAACCTTTTTGTTTTTAGTGCGGTGTCGGGGATTCGAATTGTGAAATTGCTCTGACGCGTGTACTGACAGTCGCGAGGAAGTAGGTCAGGTGAACATTTGTAAGCTTGTGTTACGCCTGTAATTTAAGCCTGTTGCAACCGCGTGTTTACCCACGTTGTACGGTAAAGATATTTCATAGGTTAGCAGTGTGCGGCTTATTTACAGCCAGTGTAGATCGGGCAAATTGGATTCAAGGAAACTAGACCTGTAATTTGAGTTCACACATGGCCGACTTCATAACCTCGAGCGTCGGCATGTCCGGCGTGGCTGAACCGTTACCCGAAGCGCTACCGGAGTTAGATTAAAGAGTCGCATCGAATATATCGAGTAATATATCGATGAACTCGGGCGAGTTAGACAAATCGATTGCACCGGTCGGCCGAACCAAGGTCAAGGTCATACCGGGAGCCGAACTTCGTGTCACATGGTGGGGCGACCACTGGATTTCTTCTTGGCTTTCCTCACATCTGTCTTTTAATTAATATCCCTCGACGGAATACCAGCTTAATATATAGTGGCTTCCTGAAAGGGGGATAATGGTGAAAGTGACTGTTGCAACAGAATTGGTCATATGGAATATGACACCGTTCTAAATGCCCCGACATGGGACCAGGGAGGGAGAACGGAGTGTGGATTTCTGCTACAGGGGGATCACCCTGTATATTTAATTTAATCTAGTGGATTGTTCCGACGGCATGGTACGACATCAGCTTTGCCGGATACCAGGAAAAGGGTTTAGAAAGTACTGCCACCGGCCCTCCTCCAGGGCCCTTCGGTCTATAAGTACAACTAACTCACTAACCATACATGTTATATAGCAGTGTTTCAGCATCGGACAATCTCTCAGACACCAACCTTGGCCCAGCCCTACGTTCGTCTGGGGAAAAAGGATGCCGGTGGACCACTGCCGCTTTGGTTCTAGGTCCAGTCTATCCTCGACCATTCTAGCAGCCCTTATGGGAAGGGTCCACCCGTCTGAGTAAGCAGGATCTAAGTGTATCTGCTGTTGGTAAGTCTGATTCATGTTGCTCTCACTGAGTGTTATCCTCCACAGGTTCTACCTTGGTGAGAGCAGAGCGACGAGCGGGTGATAAGTCCAGTGATCCGGACCATGGCGAGTGCCGGCGTTAGCAGCTTGTAAACCCACTACCACAGCGAGAGGTACCTACCATCGAGAGTTACGTCTCAGTATGGGACCCAGCTAACTCATCGCCCAATCCACGTCTGATATACCAGGTTGTTCGTCATGACAGCACCATATTGCCTTGTTCGTTATGTCACCTGGACAAGTATCTTGATGTTGTTAGTGTCCCAGTTGTGAACCTGACTAACTGCCTCCTGCCAGCTAGCTATGGTGTCTTCGCTACCAAGTGCCTGGTACCGTGTGGTGCCTGATATTGTGAATGAACTGTTTTCTACTTTGACCTTTATCTACAGTGCCACGTTTCAGCGAGGGATGTATCTGTGCTGTGATATCTGCGCTATGAGTCACATGATCTACGCTGGTCGCATAGAGAGTTGGGACTGCTACTACCATTGAGTGAGATATCACCATCTCGCTAGACCAGCAGTAACATCGATACTTCCGGACACATCAGAGGAGTGTCCTAGTTCCTCAGCCACCTGAGAGACAGTATTTAGCCCAACCCAAGGGGTGTCCAGTCTTCAGTGACGTCGTCCAACGGAGGTCCCAAGTACCAGTGAGTCGAGTCGAGGGGAGAAGCCTATACCTGGCTAGAGGCCTGATATACTTGGAGAGCGTGTCCGACTTACCACATAGTGTGATACTTGAGGCAGTGACGATGATGACACTTTCTTCTGGAGGCTACTCGAGCTTTGCCATGTCTTGTCTCGCATAGTAACCGCGAGGTCTATCTCGGAATCATCATCATCATCCTCATTCATCTTGTATAATACACCATATTGTTAACATAGATACCAGAGTTGTATCATGAATTCAGGACGAGGTTTAAAAGGGGTAACGTCCCTTGGCTGATAGCGAAGGAGATAATGATCCATGGGCTGATGGGGTTTTGTGGACTGGGGTCACCTATGTCCCAGGGCTAAAGACATCCCGTTGTTACAGTGTAATAGCAGTTTCCCCTCAACCCAGGGAATGTTATGACAGTACCCCATGTGCACCTTGTGACATAATCTGTGTCTTCTTTTTGTTAATTGTTAAACCAAATTCAGAACAAGCATAGGAGATTGCAGATAGTAGATGTTGTAATTCTTCTTCAGAGTGAATCGTAATTGCAGTATCATCCGCAAAAAGCAACTCTCTGATTAGTACCCTCCTAATTTTGGTCTTGGCCTTCAATCTCTGAGAATTATAGAGGCCGCCATTTGAGCGTGAGTGAATGTATATACCGTCATCCTGATCACGAAAGACATATTTCAGTAGAAGTGAAAAGTATATTCCAAAGAGGGTGGGTGTTAGTACACAACCTTGATTAACTCCACTCTTGATTTCAAACTCTTCTGAAGTTCTACCATCAAACTTGATTATACCCTTCATGCCTGTTGATTAATTGATTGATTGATTTAGGAATCGACATCACAGCATTCGGGGCATTCCCATAAGTGCTCCGTCCCCATCCTCAGCAGCCAGAGAAGAGTTCCAACACTAATAGTACCAGTAGCAATCTGATTATAAGTCCGTCTCGCCTTTCCTTTGAGCGTTGAGCGTCGGCCAGATCCCTTCGTCACTCCTCGTTGTCTCATTCTTGCCAGACCATGGTAATCCATTTGCTCCTCCGAGGTGTGCACGTGCTCCCACAAGGCCGCAACCACGTCTGCCTTGTCATGTATCAATACTCCACCAAGTTCTGCAGAGCCAGCCAATCTGTCCGCCTGTTCATTTCCCAGCACACCGGCATGCCCCGGAGAAAAGATCCAGGCGATGCTTGTCACCTGTGACCTCCGAAGCGAAGCAAGCCACTCCGCACGAAGTCTGCCCGTCCTCACCCTCGTCAGCATGCTTTCTGAGTCAGTTACAATCACGATGTGTGTGTGTGTGTGTGTGTGTGTGTGTGTGTGTGTGTGTGTGTGTGTGTGTGTGTGTCGTATTCTCCATCCAGCGGAGAGCCGCAGTGACTGCCTCCACTTCCATTCTTAAGCTGGATGTTGTGGTATCATATGCCAGGCTCTCCTGTCCCAAACATCGACCATTAGCTTTGGCTATGAACCCCCAGCCACTTCTCTCACCTCTTGACACCGAACCATCTGTGTAGATAATCACATCACTCGAGTGAGCATTGTCCTGAATTAGTTGCTGGATTTCCACTTCCGTGGCCCCTGCTGGCCACTCCCTGCACTCCCGGCTTAATGTGATTATAACTCTGCACAAGTCTGACTGCTCCGCTGGCACTCTGACCCACTCCTCTCCACGCCTAATGTTCTCCAGGGGGCACACCTGTCTGATCGTATCCTCCGCCTGAGCCATCCATGATTTCCCTCTTATCAGTCGCTGACCCTTAACTGCGTCCAGCGCCTCATGCAGTGGGTGGTCTGTGTCTGCAGCTACTCTGAGGTATGCCTTCGCCGGCTTCACCTTAAGCCTACCAGTAACAGTCGGCAGACCAAGGATGTAACGCATACACACTACTGGGGTGTCTCTAGTGCATCCCAGAATGACCCGCATAGCTTCGTTCTGTATGCGCTCTAACTTCACCAGCTGACTCTCTGAGACAGTGAGCAGACCTAATCCATAATCAATTACTGAGAGGATCAAGTGCTGGTATAGTGTGAAAAGCATTCTCTGCTCTATGTCCATTGCAGCCATAGTTTTAAGTGCATTGAGTCCCTTTTGAGTTCTTGTCACGACCGTCTCCACATGGTCCTTGAAGGATAGGCTCCTATCAAATGTGATCCCCAAATATTTCAGTTTGTTCTCTCTGCTGAAATTTCTACCATCTATCGCGAGGGTTGGGACATCAGCTCTTACAATCCTGTTGTCCAGAGCGCACCACAAAACAGCTGCCTTTTCCTGGTGGATGACAGCACTCATTTCTGTGCACCAGTCAATCACTTCATCTACTGTCGCCTGTAACTCCTGGGCTGTTTGCTCCCTATCTCTCCCCTGCCTATATGCAAGAATATCATCTGCAAATGTTAGTATTCTTCCAACCCCTGGTGCTTCTAGGTTTGCAATCTTGCTCGTATACACATTAAAGAGCAAATCCCTGTGGCAGTCCCGGGGTTAACATATATGGCTCTGAGGTCCATGCGCCCAGACGGAGAGCAACCCAACGAGAGTGCAGGACGGCTGCTATCCTGTTCACCAACCAGGGATTTACCCCCTTCTCCATCAGTGCGGTCATCAAAATATCATATCGAACTCTATTGTACGCATCCTCGAGATCAAGCGCTACCGCCATCGTTTCCTGTCTACTCTGGAACCCCTCATAAACATCAAAGGCAAAAGTGGCTGCATTAGACCAGGTGTCTTTTCCTGGCCTGTACCTCCCCAGGCCTCTTGGAAGAAGCTTCCCCCTTTCCAAAAAATCATGCAGCTTAACAGCGACTATCTTCTCTAAAACCTTCCAAAATGTATTTTGAAGGGTGATGATCCTAAACCCGCTAAGCTTTGACTGATCCTTGAATGGTTTTGGGAGAGGGATGAGATAGCTGTGCACCCAATCCTGCGGTATGATGCTGTAATAATGCTCTGGTTAAAGCAGTCGGTCATCTCCTCCAGGTCTGCTTCGCTCAAACCCTTCATGTGGCCATACCTGACCCCATCGGGCCCTGGTGCCGTGTCTTTTGCCTTTTTCAAAATGTGTTTAACATCTTCAACCCGTATGATGTCCTCATACTGCATATTCTTCGTGGTGCCAGATAGCTCCTCTCTAACTGCATCCCTGGTGTCCGCATCATTATGATTGGTCTGCTCTAAAAATCTCTGGAGAAACGCCTCCCCTTTCTCTTTGTCTGTTGTCACGCGCACACCATCATCTCTATAGATTGTTCCCACTGTCATCGGCCGATCTTTTCTCTGCATTTGCCTGTGCAGTTTCCAGAATTTTTGCAGTGTTTTATCACCTCCAATCTCCTTCATGAAACAATCCCATTTTGCCTTTTTGACCTCTGCAGCACAGCGCTTGAAAACCTTCACCTTGTCTTTCTTGATGTTTTCCGCTGTGTCCACTTCCTCTCGTGAGCTTCGAAGTGTCTGTCGCACTTTCTTTAGCTGCTTCACTGCAGCTCTCTTTGCTTTCCAAGCATGGTCTTCTTCTGGGGTCCACCATGTGGGATGCAAAAAGGGAGTTTTAACAGTCCTGTTGCATGCCCCTTGTCTGAGGCGTCCAAGAAGGCAATCGGGCCATTCATACCGGAAGGTCTTGCGCGCTCTCCCAGCTTTAACTTTCCTGGGTTTAGAGATATGGACTGAGCATGGCATGTGATCACTCCCATGGTCATTCAAAACATTCCACTTTACATCAAGGACTGATGACTGGGAGACAAGTGCCAAGTCAATAGCTGTGTCTGCATCGCCAGGCCTCATTGCCATTCTTGTCGGCCTACCATCATTTATGCATACCACATCGGAGTCCACCATGGCATCTGCAAGGGCAATTCCCTGTCGGATTTCTCCAATACTGTCCCAATCTCTGTTCCTTGAATTGAAGTTCCCACATATAGGTAGCCTATCACCTGGTAATTCCTCCAATGTTCCTTTCTGACAAAACAGTCCACTGTGGCAATTACATTTATGATGTTCCAACTTACGCCACCAATCTCCATTTGTATACCCTGGACCTCTCTTGCACTGTGATTCCACTGGCTCAAGTCGAGTACCACATGCTTCACTCCTTCCTTCACCAGCAGACCTTGTCCATGTCTCTTCTGCCCAGTAGGGTTTATATAACTGGCGTACCCAGGGCAATGGTATTTGTCTGTATTTAGCTCCTGGAGCATGAGGACATCAAAATCATATATTAGTCTCTCCAATACAGGACCTCTCTGTCTGGCACTGCGACAATTCCAGTATCCCACTCTTACATAGTTGAAACCTAGTCTCTCCACTTTTCGTCTTGTTCTCCTGGCGCCTGCCCTCCTATTTCTATGCCGTCGACTCACACCATTTCCTCGTCTTCTCCTCCTCACTCTCTCTTCGCTAGCCTCTGAGGGATGTGTCAAGCGCAGAGCACGTGCTCCGTAGCTCCGGCGACGATTCCCATGTTTAAACAAATCCAGTTTGGATATTGCAGGACATAAACGGTCACCCTAGCATTGCCTGCTTGCTAGGGAAGAGGCAGGGGATGTCCCGTAGGAGTCCATACGCCTGGTGCCGCCCCGCACGCCTGTAATACGTCCAACGTTCACGACCAGTTAACCCATGGCCATCCAGTTCCTCAGCACGCTGGTCCATCTTGAACTTGGGGGTTTATATTTGGAGTTTTCCCTCTCCTAGATGGATTGCTGTCCAAAGTTAACGGGTTCCACCTACCCGGGAGCGTAACCCTGATCGGGGGGGGGGGGGGGGGGGGGGCTAAACGGGTACTCCCCCTAGCCCAAGGGTGTCCCGTAGGCTAGCGGAGGGAAGGAGGCGCCTTACTTCTCCTTTGATAGGGGATACCCCTACCCCGCTATCCTTCATGCCTGTGTGGAACGTTTCCACAATGGACAGACGAGTTGGTGGGTAGCCAATCTTCTTTAGTGTCTTGAACATTCTCTCACGACTGACCAAATCAAATGCCTTTTTCAGGTCGATGAAGGCTATAAATAGTGGTTGATATTGTTCCCGGCATTTTTCTTGCATTTGTCGCGATGAGAACATCATATAAATGGTAGACCGGTTCTGTCGGAAGCCGCACTGTGATTCGGGGTAGACTTGATCTACTAGGACTTGAAGTCTGCGCAGAACAATTCTGGCAAATACTTTCTCAACAATACACAGAAGTGAAATATACCTATAGTTGTTACAGTCGCTTCGATTGCCCCGGTTCTTATACAGCGTTATGATGCTTGAATCTTTAAAATCCTGTGGGACTTGTCCTTCTCGCCAGCATAGCTCTATTAGCTGGTGGACCTGTAGAGTGAGTGTGTCTTGCCCACTCCTGATTACCTCTATTGGAATCCCATCCTTACCTGGAGCCCTGCCATATGCAAGTTCATTTATAGCACAATTAACTTCTGTTATGGTAGAAAGTGTGTCCAGATGGTCAAGAGTTGGCAGGGCCTCTATAGCGTTGAAGGCATCATCCGATAGTTTGGTCTCACTTGAGTAAAGCTCTAAATAGTGCTCTACCCATCTATACATCTTATGTTTCTTATCAGTGAGGATTTCTCCAATCAAGGTTTTCAGTGGTGTACTTTTTATAATCATTGGACCACAGGCTTTCTTTATCCCTTCATACATGCTTCTGATGTTTCCCTTATCATTTGCAATTTTAATGGACTCACATAACGTGATCCAATAGACATTTGCACACTGCCTGGCAGCCTTTTGCACATCCTTCCTAGCTTGCTTCAGCTCACTCAGAGTGTTACGCGTTGTTCTTTCCTGGTTTCTTAAGAGAGCTATCTTCTTTTTATCAATCAAGGGCTGCAGTGTCTGGCTGTTTGCAGCAAACCAGTCCTGCCTCTTGTGATCCACGGTGCCGTAAACCCCTACCGCAGTGTATAAAGATATTCCTTAAGTTTACCCCATTTTTAACTTACTGTACAATTTTCTGATGTATCTGTGAACTCGTCTTCAAGTTGATGTTGAAACTCAAAGCACTTTTCAGCATCGTGAGTGTTAATAATATTAATCCTGGGGATATATTTATGTTTAGCTGTGTTGATTCTCTTTTGTCTCATTCTAACTCTTGCAACAATCAAAGAATGATCTGTATCACAGTCAGCACTGTGGTAACTTCGAGTTAATGATGTATAGTTCAGATGGTGTCTTCGTGTGATGATGAAATCCAGCTGATGCCAATGGCCTGATCTTCGATGTCTCCATGTGACCCTTTGCAGCTCTTTTGTTTTAAAAAAGGAGTTTGTAATACATAGGTCATTTCTGGTGCAATGCTCCAGCAGCCTTTGCCCATTTTCATTCATGCGACCGATGTTGTATTTTCTAAGGCACACTGGCCATGAACTTGAGTCCTTGTCCACGCGAGCATAGAAATACCAGAGCATATAAATTTAGTCGGATATTAGAACTGCCTTGATCGTAGAGTCTAACTCCTCGTAGAAAGAATCCTTCACATCATCAGAGGTGCATATGCAGTAATAATGGTGGCAAAACTACAAGAGATTGCCAAGCGCAGGGATAATAGTCTTTCATTACCTCCAGCTGGAATTTCAATCATTATCAGTAGCGAATTCTTCACTGCAAAGCCCACACCATGTTGCCTTTTTTCTGCCTGCCCTCTACCTTTCCAAAATAGGGTGTAACTGTTTTCCCTGAGTGACCCTTCCTCAGTGAGGCGAGTATGCTGCAGGACAGCAATATCAATGTCAAGACGATTGAGTTCGGCATCAATCACAGCCGTTTTTCTCACATCGTTAATATTCGTCGAGTCAGTGGAAAATCCTGGACACATAATTCTTACGTTCCAGCTTGCAAGCCATAGCTTGAGGTTTCTATTTTTCTTTTTATTAGTACCTAGTGCATTGGTTTTTACAGCCTGCGATTCAGATTTTGTCCTAGCCCCAAGCACCCATTGATGCAGGCAGGCTGTGGCGGTTCAGCACCCGAACGGCTCCGAGGCTGTCCAGCTTGAGACGGGCGGTAGCTGATCAGTGTCCCACCGTCAGAGACAACCCGTGGCGCCCTATGCCTACGCCAATTGACAAGGACCTATAACCCGTAAATGTTGCCTCTCGCTTTGATTCCGAGACCGGTTAAGACCAGGGATGGAGTTATTTCCTCTCCATAGCACAAAGCTTGAGCTAAAATATAGAGACTATGCCCATGCAGCATGATCCTTCTCTCGGCCTGCCTAGTTTACTCCAGAGGAAAGGTAACATCTATACATCTGTATCAAGACAAGCTGCAGAAGCTGACGGATCAGTAAAGCAATGCTCTAACTGTCCGCCTGTCGGAGCTTCGATTCTAGACCAGCTGCAAACCAAGGCTTAGGGTCTGGTCTGCCCTGCCATGATATTTTTTCTTTAGATTGCATTTCCTCGCACCAGGATAAGGCTTGTACCCTCCCAATTGTGCTCTTCCGCCCGACGCCGTTGGGACAATGTGGGATGTCGGGTTTGGTAAGCGCCACCCACTGTCTACTGTCATACGGTAGCTCAATCATATCTGACGAAGATCTGACACAAATACACACACACACACACACACACACACACACACATATATATATATATATATATATATATATATATATATATATATATATATATATATATATATATATATATATATATATATATATATATATATATATATCTTCTTCTTCTTCAGCGTTCCGAGCTATTGAGGTTCTTTGCTGCATATACAATCCGTCTCCATTCGTCTCTCCGTCCCCATTATATTATATTATTATTATATTACTATTATTATATTATTATTATTATATTATATTATATGATAAATATGCAATATCAATACATGGTATTTCATAAATATATGATATAACTCAATGGTATTTCATGAATACGTGACATCAATATATGGTATTTCATAACTCATCATCATCAAGTGCCCTGCCAGGTGGCGTAGGCGTTCATGGCTCTCAACAGATCTCGGTCTTTGCTTTTCTGGATCAACTCTGCTGCTGATATTCCTCCGTGCCACCGTCTCAATCCATCCAGCATCATTTCTCTTGGTCTGCCTCTGCCTCTCTTCCCCTCGATCCTTCCAGTTGTCACGATGTTCTCCAATGCCTCTCTTCTCATTACATGACCAAAGAAAGATGTTTGTCTCTTTCTTATTGTTGTATATAGTGTTCTAGTTTCATTAGCCTGTTTAAGGCAGTCGTCGTTAGTTACTCTGGCAGTCCAAGGAATTCTCAACATTCGTCTCAGGAACCACATCTCTGTTGCTTCTAATTTCTTCTTAATTTGTTCATTTACATTCCAAGATTCACTGCCATACAGCAAAACTGGTTCTACATAGCATTTCAGCACTCTCTTTCTTACACTCAGTGATAGTGACCTATTGCACAAGATACTCTTCATTTTCTGAAATGCGGCCTTTGCTTGCCCTATTCTGCTCTTAATCTCTGTTGTACATCTTCCATCTGATGTTATAAATGTCCCTAGGTATCTAAAATTATCCACTTGGTTAAGAATTGTTCCTTCTATTTCTATGTCACATTTTGGTGTCACCATTTTCTTTGATATCACCATTGTTACTGTTTTCTTGATATTCAGGGAGAGTCATTTCCTTGCACTCTCTGTTACTACAGTGTCCAACAATTGTTGTAGGTCTGTTGATTTATCTGCCACCAATACTGTGTCATCTGCATAGCGTATATTATTTATATTATAACCTCCAACTAGTATTCCTGGCATCTCTTTGATCTCTCTCATTATTACTTCGCTATATAGGGAGAAGCGATCTGGTGACAAGACACATCCCTGTCGTACTCCTAGCTTTATGTGTTCGTAACTACCCTCTTTATTTCCAATTTTAATTGCTGCTACTTGGTTCCAGTAAATATTCTTTATTATTCTTAAATCTTTCCCATCAATGTTGATATCTTCCAACATTTTAATCAGTTCATCATGTTTTACTTTATCAAATGCCTTAGTATAATCTATGAAGCATAAATATATGTCTTTCTGTTTCTCTATTGACCTTTCTATTAGTGTCCGTAATGTATATATTGCATTGTTTGTGCCCTTTCCCTCCACAAATCCATACTGTTCTTCACTAATTTCCATTTTTATTTTCTTTCTGGTTCTTCTCATTATGATTCTGAGCAGAAGCTTAGTGATATGGTTTATGAGGTTAATTGTACGAAAATCTTCACATTCAATTGCTCCTGGTCTTTTTGGTATAGCTATAAATACAGATTTCAGCATATCACTGAGTAGATATCCCCTGCTGTAAATATCATTTAACATTTTGGTTAATATATCTACTCCAAATTCTCCCAATACTTCTAATTCTTCTGTAGTGATTTCATCTGGTCCAGCTGTTTTTCCTTTCTTCATATATTTCATAGCGTCAGCGACTGATATTATTATACAGTCCATCATAAAATAGTTATTTCAACATATGGTATTTCATAAATATGTGATTTGAATATGTGGTATGTCATAAATATGTGATATCAATATATTGTACGTGTCTAGCAATTAAAACTAAAGAGGAGAAAACAGAAACGACCCAACACGTGTAAAGATAATAAGGCTCAAGTTACGAAATATGGGTATCTGAAGAAATCGACGAGGAAAGAGGCCGAATGTCTATTATCTGGCTGTGACAACTTCCCCACGTCAATCAAATAATAATGTCAACCAAAAATATGTTCCAGTCCATCTTTTCACGCACGTATCCCATGACAACATCAATATCAGGTCGACATAATCAAGTCTGCAACTATCGCCAGAATTCGCTGGTTAATGAGATCACGTCGGGATCTTGAATTCCAAATGAGAAGGTCCATATTCACTGGTCGGGATTCTTGGCTCTTTTCACTGGACATCGTGTTAATTGCGTTTTCGAGGATTGCACGTAGCAGCTATTTGTGTTTTCCCATGCACGGAAGCTGGACTTTAGGCGAGAGACTGGAGTTTGTTGAAGATTTGCTTTGAAAGCTGGCAATGGCGAGACAAATCCACTTTTGCCTGCAAACGGTCAATAATTGAATTGTGTGGGGCGATGCATAAGATCGGGGGTTCTCAAAGTGGGGGAGTGGAGGTATATTAAACAGTCCATTATCTTCTTCTCCGAGCATCTAGAATGGCTAAGAGTTTGCAGGAAGCTGGACTTTATCTTTGAACCATTGACTACAGTTTGTTAAAGCTTTGATTCGATAGTTGACAATGACGAGACAAATCACCGTTTGCCTTTATACTGTCAAAATTTAACTATGTAGGACGATACATAAAGTCAGAGGTTCTTAAACTGGGGGAAACATTCAACAACCTAGAATTTCTTAGAGGTAGCTGCAAAGCTGGACTCATCACACACATCAGAAAGAGGCAGTCGTTCTGTATCGACCAAATTATGAGAAGACAAACATTAGAACATATTTTGACATCTGGAGAGATATGTGCAAAGAGAGAAAGACGAAGACAGAAGACAATCTTGTGTCAGGACACTGAAGGGTGTCAGCACAAAAATTGATACATGCTATTGGGGATCGCAAGATGTGGAGGAGCCTGACTGCCTATTCCATTCGACAAAACAATCGATAATGATGGTGATGATGCTGATGAATTCTCATACAGGGCGGAATGGCGCAGAGGTACAACATCCACCTATACTTGGACTTTGCGAACGGTATAAAAATTGTAGTTACACATCCGTTACAAGACGTCGCAGTCAGCAAAAGGATGTATTGGTTATTTCTGATTTATAGGTAAGGTTTTCGTTCATTAATGTGCCATTTCTTTCATTGCCCGTTCTGCGATGAAGGGATTACGGACGCAATTAGTAATCACGCATACAGCGTTCAAAAGACTGCAGGTAGCTATTTAACAGTAGATCGCCTTTTGATGGATGTTATAAAATGGTATGAGTGCGAGTCGTCTACAAAACAGTGGCAAACTACTGAACGTAAACTTGCAAAGAAATCACAAACAGCCAACAAGTGCTGTAAAGGATATGGAAGAAACTAACTTCAGAATGGCCGATAATCAAGGTATTATGCAATTCAACGCACATGGATCTGGTCCCAAACAACTTGCCACTGACTAACAACCTGGTGTTGGCATTGTGAAATTGCACTCACTATTCCTAAGCCACGGGGATCCACAGCAGCGTAATGGCTAGACACTGGTCATCAATTCCGCTGGCCAAGGGGTCGATCAACATTGGTGCACATTGGAATGTTTAAAATTGACTTGGTCAACCAAGTTGAAATGGGTATCAATAAAGGTAATAATAAATAAAGGTGACCGATGGCCACATCACCCAGCAAGTACAGTTTAGTCTATAAGAATATGGATCTAGCATTCTATGCTCCGTGCATTTTAATTCGTGCGAAAGGGGGGGGGGGGGGGTAGACAATATTATGGTATATCTGCTTTCCGATTTCTTCGGATCATGTTTTGGCAAATCTGACGACCAGCCTAAGAGTGAAAGGGGGGATAATTAACAGGATTCGTAATCACGTTCCAGAGCTTTAACCAATTGGAAGCCGAGAAGTGCAGCCTGATGGGGTCACTGCCCACCTTGAATAGATAATCAAGAACCTTCTGGAGTTTCACATCATAATCACACTGGTTCATGCACGTAACTAGATACAGCAGTTAACAGGTCGATCCAATTTTAAGTTGTTTTTTTTTTTAATGTCCGTCCCCTTTAAACTCAAGCGTGGAACATTCACGTGCTATTGCTTCTAATGCACCGGACTGGTTTTTGCGTGTGTGTTAGCTTTCCCTATTACCAGATTCACACGCCATGACGCGAAGCCACTGCTACTCTAAAGATACTTGTAATTTGTCTCCCCAAGTCATGGACGAGAAACCAACATTGTTGCCAAAATGACCGATGGAGGGGTGCACCAGCTACCTCGGCTAAAATGAAACATTTTAAACACATTGAGGCGCATCGGATTTCCAGTGCTAGACCCACATTTGTATAGACCATTTAAAGTGGTCAGTATCACATAGACCACTGGACACTCTGGTAGTAGAAGTGGTCAGTATCACATAGATCATTGGACACTTTGGTAGTAGAAGTGGTCAGTATCACATAGACCACTGGACACTTTGGTAGTAGAAGTGGTCAGTATCACATAGACCATTGGATACTTTGGTAGTAGAAGTGGTCAGTATTACATAGACCACTGGACACTTTGGTAGTAGAAGTGGTCAGTATCACATAGACCACTGGACACTTTGGTAGTAGAAGTGGTCAGTATCACATAGACCACTGGACACTTTGGTAGTAGAAGTGGTCAGTATCACATAGACCTATGGACACTTCGAAGTTAGAAGTGGTCAGTATCACATAGATCATTGGACACTTTGGTAGTAGAAGTGGTAAGTATCACATAGACCTCTGGACACTTCGAAGTTAGAAGTGGTCAGTATCACATAGATCATTGGACACTTTGGTAGTAGAAGTGGTCAGTATCACATAGATCATTGGACACTTTGGTAGTAGAAGTGGTCAGTATCACAAAGACCATTGGACACTTTGGGAGTAGTAGTAGTGGTCAGTATCACATAGACCATTGGGCACTTCTTTCGGTGGTAGAAGTGGTCAGTATCATATAAGCCATTGGATACTTCGGTGGTAGAAGTGGTCAGTATCATTTAAACCATTGGCCACTTTGGTGGTAGAAGTGGTCAGTATCATATAAACCATTGGCCACTTCGGTGGTAGAAGTGGTCAGTATCACATAAACCATTGGACACTTCGAAGTTATAAGTGGTCAGTATCACTTAGACTATTGGACACTTTGGTAGTAGAAGTGGTCAGTATCACAAAGACCATTGGACACTTTGGGAGTAGTAGTAGTGGTCAGTATCACATAGACCATTGGGCACTTCCTTCGGCGGTAGAAGTGGTCAGTATCATATAAACCATTGGCCACTTCGGTGGTAGAAGTGGTCAGTATCATATAAACCATTGGACACTTCGGTGGTAGAAGTGGTCAGTATCATATAAACCATTGGCCACTTCGGTGGTAGAAGTGGTCAGTATCATATAAACCATTGGCCACTTTGGTGGTAGAAGTGGTCAGTATCACATAAACCATTGGACACTTCGAAGTTATAAGTGGTCAGTATCACTTAGACTATTGGACGGTTCAAGGATAGAACTGGTCAGTATCACTTAGACTATTGGACACTTCAAGGGTAGAACTGTTCAGTATCAGTCCGGTCAATTTTACTTCCGAAGACATCATAGGTACCCATTTTAGGCTGGGTCGACCTGGAAACCTTTTATCAATTGTTTAAACAAATCGGAATCCACACAGCTGGGGTTCGAACCTATGATCAACGTGTCGTCAGGCTAGAGTCCAACATCATTAAGAGAATTCGTGATCACGTTCCAGAGATTACATCTTATCTGATCTGATCTTATCTTATCTTATCTTATCTTATCTCATCTCATCTCATCGTGTTCGTCTTGTACTTTGCGATGTCGAGCTGAAGCATAATCAGCGGGAGAGTGCCCGTTTATGGGCGTCATACATCGAGATATCCATGGACTCTTGTATTACTTCTGCCCATCGTTTATATGGCCGGCCTCTTCTTCGCGTTCTATTTGGTCTGTACATCATTGCTTGGTGTGGTATACTGTCAGTTGATAGCCTAGTTATATGGTCGAGCCATTTAACTTGCTGTTTTCTAATGAAATCTAGCGCCATGACACCCACTATAGTCCTGATTTCGTCATTTCTGGTTTTCTCTCTTCTTGAAACGTTGAATATTCGTCTGAGGTTTCTCATTTCCGTTGTTGTAAGTTTTCTTTTATTTTATTCTGTTATTGCCCATGTTTGGCATAGCTAGCATAGAGTTGGTAGGAAGATTGTGGTGTAGAGTGCTTTTTAGTTATCTATTGATACGGTTTTGTTCTTTAGTGTTGGTGCCGTTTGTCGAATTAATTGTTTTACCTTATTGCATCGATTTTCGATCTCGTCTTCTGAGTTGCCATTTAATGATACTACACTTCCTATGTTCTTAAAGATCTTTACTTGTTTCAGTGGGTATTATTTTAGATGCATCTTTGTTCTTTTTTCATCTTTGGTTATAGTCATTATCATTACTGTTTTACTGATGCTAATTTTCATGTTATGTTCCTTACATACTTCATTTAACTATTTATGTGGACTTGTAATTCTGCTACTGATTTTGCTATTAGTTCTTGATGGTCCGCAAATAGGAGTTCTGGTATGGTGTATTTTACCGTTGGTTCTTCTTCTTTATTCTGTCCTCCATGCGGTGTTGGTGCTGTCTCTGTTTGGCTGGTTTCTTTACATATGAAATACCTTTGGTAGTACGTTATCGAAAAGCTCGGCCGTATGATGTCACTGTTATAGCTTATTAGCCGATCAAGGAAATCGAAAAGCTCGAGGTTATGAGGTCACTGTTCGAGCTGACTATATGATCAAGGAAATGGAAAAGCTCGGACTTATGAGGTGACTGTTCGAGCTGACTACCTGATAAAGGAAATCGAAAAGCTCGAGTTATGAGGTCACCGTCCAACCTGACTAGATAATCAAAGAAATGGAAAAGCTCGAGCTTATGAGGTCAATGTTTAACCTCACCAGATGATAAATGAGTTTCTAGTATTATATCATAATCATGATCATCATGTGATATGCCGATAGGGGAGGGGGTGGTCATGTTTCGCCATCTCACACAATCACCAGAGTCGGGAATCAGTTCTGTATTGTGTCTCGATTATGTCATGAGGCACAGTTGAGTTTAGTTTAGTTTAGTTAAGAACCGACTTCGCTGCACTCAGGACATTCCCATATGTGCTCCGTCCCCTCATTCAACAGCTAGCGAAGAGTCATACTACTAATCGTTCCCACCACTTTTTGATTTAAAGCTCCCCTAGTCTTCTCTCTCAGTTTTGACATTCTTCCAGAACCCCTACCGATCCCCTGCAATCTCATTCTTTCTACGTACGGGTTATCAATCTGTTCCTCCGCCTTCTCCACCTGTTCCCACAAACGCATGACCACCTCCCCCTTGTCCATAGGCAATCGACCATCACGGGGTGCATTCCCTGCCAGCCTATCAGTCCGTTCATTCCCCCAGCACCCCCGCATGGCCAGGGCAAAATATTAATACAATTCTCACAATCTGTGACCTCTGAAGCGACGATAGCCATTCAACACGAAACATTCCTTTCCCCACCTTACTAAGGATACTCAATGAATCCGTAATAAATACAATGTGTATTGCATAAGTCTCCTCTAACCAACAGAATGCCGCTGTTACTGCTTCCACCCCACTCTCATGCTGGAGATCGTAGTCTCATATGCCAGACTCTCCCTTTTCAAGACTCATCCATTAGCCTTTGCAATAAAACTCCAACAACTACGTCTGTTTCTCACCACTGACCCATCGGTGTAGATGACTATGCCACCTTGATGTGTGTTACTCTGGATCAGTTGTTGCACTTCAAACTCAGTGCGGCCGCTGCCTATACTCTGCACTCACGACTCAGAGTTAACTTTTACATTGTGCCAGTCCGTCATGTCTTCCGGAACTTCAACCCACTATTTTTCACGATTGATGGTCTCCAGATCATACACCTGGAGTATAGATATTTCCGCCTGTGCCATCCAGGACCAGCCTGGTCTTAGTCTATGACCCTTGACCATATCCATGACTTCATGCAGGGAGTGATCTCCATCTGTAGCAACTCGCAGGTACCATTTGGCCTGAAGGACCCCATGCCTGTCTGCCATTGTTGGTAGCGCCAGGTTATGCCTCATGAATATAACTGGTGTGTCCTGTGTGACCCAGGATTACCCGCATGGCAGCATTCTCTATGCGCTCCAACCTTTCAAGCTGGCTCTTTGACATTGTCAGCAGCCCCAAACCATACTCAATAAAATAAATTTTTAACTGCTGAAAGAGCCTGTAAAGCATCCTCTGCTCTATCCCGGTTGCTGCCAAGGCTCTCACTGCATTAAGTCCCCTACCAGCCTTCAACACTAAAGCCTCCACATCATCATCAAGTACCGTGCTGACTGGCGTAGGCGTTCATGACTCTCCACAGATCTCTGTCTTTAGTTTTCTGAATCAACTCTCCTCTTGATATTCCTTTATGCCATCGTCGCAATCCATCCAGCACCATTTCTCGTGGTCTGCCTCTGCTTCTCTTCCACTCGATCTTTCCACTATGTTGTCCAGCGCCTCTCTTCTCATCACATAACCAAAAAAAGCTGTTTGTCTCTTTCTTATTGTTGTATATAGTGTTCTATTTTCGTCAGCCTCTTTAAGGCATTCTTCGTTAGTTAGTTTGGCATTCCAAGGATTTCGCAACATTCGTCTAAGGAACCACATCTCTGTTGCCTCCAATCTCTTCCTAATTTGTTCATTTATATTCCAAGACTCACAGCCATACAGCAAAACAGGTTCTATATAGCTCTTCAGCATTCTCTTTCTTACATTCAATGATAGCGACTTATTGCATAAGATATTCTTCATTTTTTGAAATGCAGTCTTTGCTTGCCATATTCTGCTCTTAATTTCTGTTGTG
Organism: Cepaea nemoralis; assembly: GCA_014155875.1. Lineage (NCBI taxonomy): Eukaryota > Metazoa > Mollusca > Gastropoda > Stylommatophora > Helicidae > Cepaea > Cepaea nemoralis. The sequence continues at coordinate 183,083 of JACEFZ010027745.1, forward strand.
CATTTTCCAAAATCCTCCACATGATCCTTAAAAGACAAATACCTGTCAAGGGTGATACCCAAGTGCTTAAATTTACTCTCTCTACTAAGAGGACATCAATTCAACATAATACACTGGGACATCCGCCTTGACGATCCGGTTATCTAGGGAGTACCACACAACAGATGCCTTGTCTGGGTTTATAACGGCCACTGCGTCCCTGCACCACTCTGCCACCCTGTTTACTGCCACCTGTAAGTCTTTCACCAGACTGGCCCTGTCTGTGCCCTGCCTGTACACCAGCACATCACATGCAAATCTCAAGATTCTACCCATACCTGGTGTCTCAATAGTTGCTATTTTGCTGGTGTAGACATTAAAGAGCACTGGCGACGTGGCAGATCTCTGTGGCAACCTAGGTGTAATAGTACAGGAGTCAGAAGTCCAGGAACTCATGCGCAGTGGAACCTTACGCTCATATTGGACCGCCGCAACCCATCTTACAAGGCAAGGGCAGACCTCCATGTCCAACAGTGCGTGTATCAACCGATCATACCTGACCCTGTTATACGCATGCCCCAGGTCAAGAGCTACCGCCACTGTTTCTTGTTTATCCTAGAAGCCCTCGTAGACATCAAATGCAAAAGATGCAGCATTGGCCCAGGTGTCCTTCCCAGGCCGGTAACTCCCAAGCCCTTAGGGAAGCAGATTACGACTATCCAAATGTCGCTGGAGCCTGCGTGCTACGATCTATTCGAGGACTTTGCCATACGTGTTTGGCAGGGTCTCAGAGTGCAGGGTGGCAGAGTGGTGCGGGGACGCGGGGACCGTAATAAACCCAGACAAGGCATCGGTTGTGTGGCACGTGTGGATAACCGCATATTCTGTATCCATTTAAATTTGGAGTGATCTTTACCTGGTTTTGGGTGTGGGACCCGATAGCTATGCAGCCAATCGTGGGTTATTTCCGCCATAGTGATGCTTAGGTTGAAACAAAGAGCCATCTCCTCCAAGTCCCCATCATTCAAGTTACTCATATGTGTGTACCTCACTCCGTCCGAGCCTGGTGCTGTGTCTCTAGCCACTTCAGTACCCGTCTAGTATCCTCCACCTTAATCTCACAGTCCTCTTTCCTAGTGACCAGTGACAAGTCTTCTCTGACCATATCTCTAATAGTTCTATCCTGCTGATCCGTCTGTGTTAAAAATTGTGCAAGAAGAGCCTCCCCATTTGTTCTGATTAGTTGTCATAGATCGGTTGTTATCATCATAAACAGTACCATGTGTACCAGGCATCGCCTATTTCTTCATCTGCCGGTGCGGCCTCCAGAATTTACCCAATGTCACCTTCCCATCGACTTCATTGATAAACTGTTCCCACTTCATTCTTTTTGCCTCCGCTGCCTGAAGTTTAAAATCCTGTACCTTTACGTTTTTTTTAAATATCTTTCAGCCTCCTTCAATTCTGTCTGTACGTAGACAGTGGACTGAGTCGCTGTGGAAGTCTGTGTCCGTAATGTCACCTTCACCTTCGTCCCGGGTCATGCGGTAGTTGAGGGAAATGAACGAGCTGATAAACTGGCTGGCTCTGCACCCCCTGCAGATGGCCAGCCCATGGATCGTGCCGATGTTATTAACGCCGTTAGAGATATGTCGAGAACAGAGGACTTTGACGTCAGTGAATCAACATCGCTGTCCAGGATGAAAGACTTGGGAGTGAGAATTGTCACGGCCAGACACGAGAGGTACATCGGGAAAACGAGGTGCCTCATCAACCAACACAGAACTGGCACTATTAGCCACATGACGCTGATGCATATTCTGGGGGGGGGGGGGGGGATCTGAGCACCTGTGGACCTGTCCGGAGTGCAATGAAGATACCCCAACTGATAACTGATAACTGAATTGGTTGCTCTCCGCACCCTCTGCCAATTCCTTATGGCCGCCCTCTTTTCCCTCCATGAATTCTCCGCCTCTGGTGGTTGGGTGAAGATTCCCTGTGATCTAAGGCACCCCAAGTGCGAAGAGTGGTCGCGGGCTCTTATAGCCCTGACTGTGCTGGACTTAGGTATCAGCACAGAACAGCGGAGGTGGTCGCTTCCATGGTCTCCAAGGACACTCCATTTTATGTATGATGCCGCATCTTGGGATACAAGTGTCAGGTCGATGGCTGTGTCAGGGTTCCCCGGTCTCATTGCTAACCTAGTGGGTGTCCCGTCATTTAAACAAACAAATCCGTCTCAAGCAAGGCCTCAGCAAGAGCAGTATCCTGTCTGTTCTCTCCCGACCTGTCCCACTCCTTGGTGTGGGCATTGAAGTCACCACATATCAGATACCTACGGCACAATCATCTAAATATTTACTTATCCGCCTGCCCGTGTTCTTTTCCTATCAATCTTGCCAGTTGTCAACAAGATCTCCAGTTTATTTCATCTCATAACGTGGAGGCCTTGAAACATACAGCATACATTCCAGACTTAGCGTCGTCGGGCAATTCACTTGTTTGGCCTTTGAAAGAAAAATCGTTTGGTCAGAGGATTGCGGATGACAACGAGGTAATTGACGCTGTTCAAAACTTGTTTAAGGCCACACACACACACACACACACACACACAGACTCGTACACGCACACGCGCACGCACACGCACACACACACGCACACACACACACACACACATGTGTTCCAAGAAGACAGGCAGGGGGAACTACGCTGAGAAATACAAAGAAAATTGCGCAAGTTCTTAACAGAAAGTTGCGATTAACAACATGATTTTTTAGGCAATTATACGTTCCGTAGTTTGCCATTGCTTTCTGAACGAGAAGTCAAAGTTTAAGTCTAACTTAATGTATGTGTAGGCAAAGAAGAAGAAGTAATACATATGTTCGTTTAACACTAGTCAACGCATTTAAGCCACAGAAAATTAGATTTGTGCAAATTTACAGAATCAACAGGAAAATCCCCAATCGGTAAATAATTACGTACGAGTTAGGAGAATGTCTGTTAAATTTAACAGAAAAGTTCCGAAGTGATGTATAGGAAAAGTGTTATTGCTGCTATTTAACTCGAAATGTAGAAAAATCTGGCAAAGCTTAACCAGCATTCCTATATACAAAATTTCTGCAGTGCAAAATAATTAAGTGTTATTTCTAGAATAATGTCTGAAAAGCCGTTAAATTATCCACAAAATAGCTTGAGCTCTTACACACATGCCGGATAGATCTTATGTTCTCGTTTGGTGAGAGAGTTATGAAAGATGCTATTAGCAAAGACGCGGATAATTAATGGGGTTTGAAACATTGCTTGAAACTTTCGTGGATATACCATTTACATTTACCACCCAACAGATGTTTGTCTGTAAATGAGCGTGGTGTGCTGTCTAACATTTTAAGATCATCATCGGGTCATCGTAACATAGGCCCATCGCCAAATTTACGGTTAGTGATTATGGTTCGCAGGAACTTTATGTCCTAAATACATTAATTGCATATCATATACAGGACGTAGCAGTCAACTCCAGTATTTTTTGGCTCTTTGTTATTCCTGGGTAAGTTTACGTTCAGTAGTTTGCCATTGCCTTCTGAATGACCGTCACTTAGCCCACTGTATATAAAACCAACCCAAGACGGTCTGCTTCCAAATCGCCCGCAGTTATGTTTCGAACGCAGTATGCTGGATTCTGAATCAAATTCGTAACCCCTTCTCCACAGTGGCGGCTTTACGTCCAGAACTAACGTGCAATTGGTCCATTGCTCCTGGCCATATCTTGATGTTGTGTGTCTATTTATATATGTATTTGTGTGGGATGTTGGTTTGTCGAGATTCCTGTCTGTTTCACTTTCACGTGGGGCAGTGAGGAGCATATTGTGTCATATTCACTAGCACAGGAACGGTGCATAATTGGGTGACCCTTTGCCGTGAAGTTGAAACCGCGACTAACGTATATATGTCATGCTCTTTGGCTCTTGTGTCCTCAGATGTCACCTCCGATGTTCATGAAGTGTGATATGATTATCGCTTGAGTGGCTTCTTGTTCCCTCTGCCCATGTAAGTGTAACAGTACACCGTGTTGTACACATGTGCACGCTGACGTAGTTTCACAGCAACCAGTTTGCTACTTCTGTTCCCTTAGTGGAGCATTCGCGTTGTAAAGAATTTCGTGTAGAAATCTTGCCTTCATATGTTAATTCAAACTTTCATTCCATGACGAAAATTACGCCAATGTAAAAACTTCATAAATTTAATTTTAATAACGAAGACACAAACAATAGATTGCACGATTTATTGCCTGGCATATTTCGCTGCATCTCGTCAGGTCGTCAATAAATCGTCAATAAATTTAATTCAGAAATCTTCTTCATAATCGCTACAGCAGCACAGTAGCACATACAATGTTTATACATTAAGATTATATTAATACGTATCATATCATACCTTCATATTCCACATCTATGGAATAAATTTAAGAAATTGGAGAGTCACCTTGAATGTCTCCTCAAACAAAGTCATCCTGACTTTGGTTACTGCGAATATGCGACAGTTTCCCAAAACTTGAAATATCCTCAACAAATCATCCGCTTCTATCAAGTATATACCTTCATGGTACGATTCATTAACAACACAGCTCAAACTTAAGATCCGATAGTGGTAAAATTACCTGGACCGCTTCTATATGCACCCTTGATGTTATCCTTCAACTTGCTTGCTCCCCTCCGTTGGTAATCATCATAATGTTGCCTTGTTATTTTTGCCGTCACTACCCCCTAACAATGCAACGTAGTACTCTTTTGTGCGTTCTCGTGCACAATATTTACTTCTTCATCAAACTTCCCCATTTATAAGTTTGCAACAATGTCATCTATCTTTCATTAACTCTCCCCCATCACCGGTTCTGTTACATATCAGCCCTGAAGGCAGTAGTGATCTCCACTGGCAGGCATGGTGTAGTTGTCTGGTTCGCCCGCTGTCCTCTTTGTTTCCCCCTTGCCTCTGTGTTATGTAAACTCCGTGGCGAAGTGGTTAAGCCGTCTGCCTCACGCTCCGAAGGTTGTGGGTTCGATTCCGGACTAAGTCTTTTGGTTCACGAGTGCATTTTTCTCGGAGACTCCTGGGGCTCGTCGCTGGAGCTACGAAGTTCGTGCTATGTGTGACGCTTTCAGCAGGCCGCGCTGCGGAAAGAATCCGAGCCATATGGGATAACACCGGTGCAATGAAGTCGATCGTCTCGACATTTATGACTTTTAAAATGTCAAACCATGCTGACTTTGCTTTCCCCATTCCTCTGTGCTGTGTCAACCCACGCTGACTTTGCTTTCCCCTTTCTCTGTGCTGTGTCAACCCACGCTGACTTTGTTTTCCTCTTCCTCTATTCTGTGTAAGCCCACGCTGACTTTGCTTTCCCCATTCCTCTGTGCTGTGTCAACCCACGCTGACATTGCTTTCCCCATTCCTCTGTGCTGTGTCAACCCACGCTGACTTTGCTCTCCCCATTCCTCTGTGCTGTGTCAACCCACGCTGACTTTGCTTTCCCCCATTCCTCTGTGCTGTGTCAACCCACGCTGACTTTGCTTTCCCCTTTCCTCTGTAAGCCCGCGCTGACTTTGCTTTCTCCTTCCTCTGTGCTGTGTAAACCTACGCTGACTTTGAACCACGCTTAACAAACCCATGTTTCAAGATGGTGATGCTTCCTGGAAGTGAATGCTTTCGGACACAACTCCTTATCTCAGTGTCAACACATGTGAAGGACTGACTTCATTGCATCGGGATCTATCCATTTATGCTCTGTCTCTTCCCGCTGTGCGGCCTGGCGAATTCATCGCACAAAGCACACACTCTCTTGCTGTAGCGATGAACAAGAGAAATCTCATAGAAAACTGCACTTGTTAACTGAATGACGATTCCGGAATTGAACACATACCCTTGACAGCGCGAGGCAAGCGGATTAACCACTGTGCCAACCATTCTCCGCAATATCTCCCGAGGCTTTATCCTGGTCATATCTTGCTGTTGTCTGTCTATTTATAACTTTTATATGTTTAAACGATAGAAGAATTAGAAGTACTGGGATAATTTGAAGTGCAATTATTAACCAAAATATTGAATGATATTTACAACAGTGGATATTTACCTAATGATATGCTGAAATATGTATTTATAGCTGTACTAAAAAGACCAGGGACAGCTGAATGGGAAGATTTCGTGCAGTTAACCTCCTAAACCATGTCACTAAGCTTCTTCTCAGAATTATAATGAAAAGAACAAGAAAACATAAAATTGGAAGTTGATGAAGAACAGTATGGATTTGTGGTAGAAAAGTGTACAAACAATGCAATATACACATTAAGAACACTAATGGAAAGATCAATAGAGACACAAAACGAAGTGTGTGTGTGTGTGTGCGTGCGTGCGTGCGTGCGTGCGTGCGTGTGTGTGTGTGTGTGCGTGCGTGCGTGTGTGTGTGTGTGTATGTGTGTGTGTGTGTGTGTTTGTGCTTCACAGATTATACCAAGGAATTTGATAAAGTAAAACATGATGAACTAATTAAACTGTTAGAAGATATCAACATTGATGGGAAAGATCTCAGAATAATAAAGAATATTTACTGAAATTAGGTAGAAGAAATTAAAATGGGACATAAAGAGGGCAATTATGAACAAATAAAGCTAGGGGTACGACCGGGATGTGTTTTGTCACCGAATCTCTTCTCTCTCTCTCTCTCTCTCTCTCTCTCTCTCTCTCTCTCTATATATATATATATATATATATATATATATATATATATAGATATATATATATATATATATATATATATATATATATATATATATATAAAACTCTCTATTGCAAAGTAATAATAAGAGAGATGAAAGAGAAGCCAGGCATACTAATCGGAGGTTATAATATAAACAATATACGCTATGCAGCAGACGCAGTATTGACCGTGGAAAATGCAAAAGATATACAATGCTTGTTGGACATTGTATTAACAGAGAGGGTAATGACAGGACCATCGTTGAATATAAAGAAAACAGTAACAATTTAAGCAAAGGAAAAAAGTGACACCAAAATGTGAAATAGAAGGGACAATTCTTAATCAAGTGGATACTTTTTAAATATCTATTACAATACCAGATGGACGATGCACACAAGAGATGAAAAACAGAATAGGGCAAGCAAAAGCTGCATTTCAGAAAACGACAGGTATCTTATGTAATAAGTCACAATCATTGAATGTAAGAAACAGAGCGCTGAAATGATGTATGGAACCTGTTTTGCTGTATGGTTGTGAATCTTGGAATGTAAATGAACAAATTACAAAAACCATTGAAAGTAACAGCCGGTCTCCCTGGTCGAGGCGTTAGCAGTATTCTCCGTAACCCCGAATACTCTCATGGTTGACGTGAGCGCACAAGAATTGGAAGCGGTTCGAGTCGCGCCAGTGACTTGTGAGAGTATGGAGCCAGTCGTAAGCTAGCCTAGGAATCAATATACAGCTGAAAGATGCTGATGTTGACCTCAATATCCTGAAACAGGATGGAAACGCGGGGAAAAAAATTGAAAGTAACAGAGATGTGGTTCCTGAGACGAATGTTGCTAATTTCTTGGTCTGGCAGAGTAACTAACAATTATTGTCTGAAAGAGAACATTACATTCAACAATAAGGAAGATACGAACATCTTTATTTGGTCAAGTGATGAGAAGAATGGAAATGGAGAATATCATGACAACCGGAAAGTTCACGGGGAAGAGAGACAGAGGCAAACCAAGAGAAATGATGCTGGAAGCACTGAGACGGTGGCATAAAGGAGTGTCATCAACATAGTTGATCCAGAATACCAAAGACCGAGATCTGGGGAGAGACAATTAACGTCTACGCCAACAGGCAGAGCTCATTATGATGATGATGACCAACAATCAGGCAGGCGAGCGTGTACCCACAACGCAATTGCAGTTTACTGGTCTGTCTATATGTCTGCCTATGTGTCTGTCTATATGTCTGTCTATATATCTACGTCTCTCAAAATACGCTTTGCTACAGTTGACCTACACTGCCTGCATCCCCATGCTTATGTTTGAATACGTTTGTGTAATGTACAATGCGAGTGCACGCGTGTGCGTATACCGTGCGTGACTGTGATAGTAACGTTCCGTTTCCATAAATCGCTCGCAATGGAACCATCTTTTAGCAACACGACGCTTCCCTCGACACATGGCAGAGGACAAGTATTCACTCGCGGTGCAGAAATACCGTCCTTCAAATCAAGTGCTTACTTTGCAATTCTTATCACGTGCATATTTCCGTTAACGAAATGCTGAACTTCCGTTTCCGGTTGCCATTTTATCCGGTATAATTTTAAAAGCTGGGGGGTAATAAAAAAATAAACTGTTATTGTAAATGACGAAGTAATGATGAGATAATTCTTTAGACGATACTGGTTTAATTGAATTGTGAGATAAGTGATACGCTACTTTCATGACCGAGTTCTTGTCTCAGAGGAATCGCGATTACCTATTTTACGAGAGACTGTATCGATTGCCCGCCAGCGCGTTCGCCAGCGCGCTTGTTTGTCTATCTGTCTGTCTGTCTACCTGTCTGTCTGTCTTGCTACATTTGACCGAGCATGCCAGAATGCACATGCTTATAATTGAATAGGTTTGTGTGTAATTTGTAATGCGAGCATACTCGTGTGCGTAAACTGTGTCTGTCTCTATACCGATCTATCTGTCTGTCTATTTCATTTTATTTTCATTTGACAATGTTTTTTCATAAGTGAATGTAACATGCACAATAGATAATTGATGTACAAAAGATGAGTGGTTGGAAGGGCCGAATGTAAGACGGGCCTGCGTGCCCAATTTGTGACCGTTTGGAAATGAAGTTCGTTCGTTCGTTTCTTCTATTTATCGGGGAATCTGTCCAAAGGTCTGTCTGTATTTGTGTCTGTATATCGTCCGCTCTCCTGCCAACTGTCAGCCGGCTCATCTGTATGTCAGTCTGCCTTCCTATCCGCCCGCCTGTCTGTCTGCCAATCCGTCTCTCTGTTTGCCTGATTGTCTGTCCGTCTCTTTATCTGATTGTCTGTCTGTCGACCGGTCAGACGGGCGTTAATGTCTGTCTGTATGTGTGTCTGTTTATCTGGTTCTAATTCTGGAAACACGAGTTCGAATCCTCGGTAAGATGATTACATTTATTCTGGGGGGGGGGGGGGGGGGGGGAAACATGAGCGGCACTGTTCACGGCGATTGCACTTGCCAGGCACTAGACAGGGACTAACCAGGCACTAGACAGGCACTAGACAGGCACTAGCCAGGCACTACACAGGCACTAGACAGGCACTAGACAGGCACTAAACAGGCTCTAGACAGGCACTAAACAGGCACTAGACAGGCACTAGACAGGCACTAGACAGGCACTAGCCAAGCACTAGACAGGCACTAGCCA
>JACEFZ010027745.1:200000-212500 GCA_014155875.1 Cepaea nemoralis
GTGGGTCGGGAGAGAAGCCTTTCTGCGCCAAACTTCATTCTAATAGATGTAAGCTAGTGTGTCGGGAGAGAAGCCTCTCTGCGCCAAACTTCACTCTGATAGATGTAAGCTAATGAGTCGGGAGAGTAGTCTCTCTGCGTCAACTTCACTCTGATAGCTGTCAGCCCGTTGGAGCACTCTCATAGATTTCAGCCCATATCAGGACCAATAAATGCCAGCCCATTCCAGGACTCTCAAAGATGCCAGCCCATTTTAGCAATCAAATAGATAAAAACCCATTTTTGGACTCTGGCGACCTGAGGACCAGTACATCAGATTCAATAGTTCAAGCTCAGTCTTCGAGATGATTCACAACAGCAACAACAAACAACAGTCCTCCTGTTTGTTTAATTATGTTTATATTATTATTTGTTTTCTCATGCAAACATACCCGTCACGTCTGTGTGTCACTATTATCACCTGACTACATTGTCAAATGTCGGCGTTGTGGCGGCAGGGTAACGATCGAGATTCGCAATTCCGCATACCGCGTTAGAAACACAACTGCTAGCGATATGGAAGCAGACCGCCTTCCGCTGGTTTTCATGCAATGGTATGAGTGCCGGTCGTTCCTTAAGCAAGAGCAAATTACTGCATATAACTTGCGTAGTAAATCACAAACACTCAAAACATACTAGGGTTGACTGCGATGTCCTTTAAAGGACATGCAACTGACTATTTGACATATTAAAATGGGGGCCGTGATTGTGTAGTGGTTAGACACTCGCCTGATGTTCGAGTGGTCGGGGGTTCGATCCCCGTTGGTGCGAATTTTTAAATTTTTTTTTTAAAAATTGAGCTGGGCTCCTAGGTCGACCCAATATAAAATGGTTACCAGGAAATGTCTTGGGAAGTAAAGGCGTTTTACTGACCACAAGACCTACGAATGCCAATGAGTCTAGACAAATGTAAGAGGGACCTTTTCTTTTACTTACTTGATATGATGAAATGACTTATATCGTTCGACTGTTGATGCCCTGGTCAATTCTAACATTATGTCCCTGTACGGATTTGAACCTCGTTAATTGGATTTGAACATATTACAACAAGGCAGACAGGCAAGCATGCTATCCACTGCGGTACCGGGTCTCTCATATAGTTACATATGCTTTCAAACTGTACCTGATTATATCCTCTTTTAACAGTCTTTGTAATAGATGCATTCTTAATGTTTTAATTGTTTGTATGTCGTGTCTGTTTTGTTAATATGATCCACTTCCCAGCACACATCCTACATACGCACACGATTCGTGTACTCACAAACGCACATATACATACAAACACACACACCAAACTCATACATACAAACTGTGCTCACACATACACACACACATACATACTGTGCATATACGCACACGCATATCACACACACACACACACACACACACACACAATTAAAGCAATGCACATGTACACACACGCCTCTCATACACACACATATTATACACACATGCACCCACACATACATAACCCACCCACACATACACAGAGTCCCATTCTCACATATGATGTACACACATACATATTAAACAAATGTACATATTATACACACAACCCTCTTATGTAAACACCCACACATAACATCCACACATATACATAACCACGCATGTATATATGATGTATTTTTTTTTTTAGCATATCCTTTACAGGACTTAGCTGTCAACACCAGCATCTTTCAGCTGTATGTTGATCTCTTGGCAAGATTACGCTCAGTAGTTTGCCATTGCTTTCTGAGCGGCCGGCTCAGTATCCCGCAAGTCACGAGCGGGGGTCGAACCGCCTCAGCTCTTGCTCCGCTACGAGACTCTGCATGATAAACGGGATTACAGAGAGAAAGTGTTGTAACCCCACAGCCAGAGAGACCGGCATATATGATGTATACACATACATATTATACACACATAGACACAACCCTCGCTTACTGACATCTACGCACATACATATAGACCAGCAAGCAGCGGTTAGAATAGATGGCGAGACATTGAAATCAATCAATCAATCAATCAATCAAACATCAGACTGGTTTGACATAATTAAAGGGTCCGTCAGGGCTTTGTGCTTTATCCCTATTTGTTTAACCTCTACGCTGAAAATATAATGAGAAATGTAAGAGATGGTATAACCAAGTAGCAATGTGAAGACCTAACCATCGGTGATCATGAAATAGCAGAGATGCGATATGCTGGTGTTACAGTATAACTATCCATATCACATAATGGTATAGGAAAACTAATAACTTAGAGATACATTCGGACTGGTGGAATTATTGGATACTATGGACATAAATAATAAACACATGGCATCCATGGATATAGCCTCCGTATTCACCAACGTTCCATTAGATGAGACAGTGATAATAATAAGTGAACGCAAAGAGACAAACATCTAAAACTAGGTATACCAACATCTATTCTGGAGAGGCTACTATTACTATGTACTGTCAATATAAAATTCAATTTTCTGAATAAGTCATACCGCCAAATTGACGGAGTGGCCATGGGGAGTCCTCTTGGTCCTATTCTAGCGGACATCTTCATGGCACATTTAGAAGAAAAGAGATCCTCAGACAATAAAAACTTGGTCTTCTACCGTCGTTATATGGACGATATATTAATTATCACCACAGACGAGCTACAAGCAACATCGTTCCAGGCCATAATGAACATGGCGCATAAAAACATCTCTCTATCTATGGAACATGAACACAACGAAACGTTGCCGTTCCTAGATATTCTAATGAGACGTAGAGCAGACGGCACAATTCAAAGATCGGTGTACCGCAAAGAAACATGGACTGGCCAATACTTAAATTTTCATAGCTTCGCACCTGTCCAGTACAAACGGGGCTTAGTGAGGACCCTGTTTGACCGTGCTAGGAAGATATGCACCCAGGATACACTGACGGAAGAAATTGAAACTCTGAAGAATGTCTTACACCTGAATGGGTACTCCACAGGATTTATAAAGCGCCACTGCCAACAGCCGAAACCAAAATCAGACGTACCTACGGTCCCTAAGCTCAAGGTATTTATACAGCTTACCTTTCGAGGGGATGACGTAATGCAACGTCCTACAGGACCGGCTTGTTACAGCAGTTGGCCGAACATTCTGTGCTGCAACTCCAGTTATTAGGTACAAAACCACACCTATTCCCACCCCAGCAATAAAAGAATCTACCCCTCTGTACGCCACATCTAATTGTATTTACCAATTCACATGCAGGTGCGAGTCTACCTACATTGGCCGAACAGAGAGGCAGTTACACACCAGGATTTTTGAACACGTACCAAACTGGGTTGACAAGAAACTACACACAAGCGATGGGATCATGGGAAGTGTAACACACCACAATTATAAACTTCCGGGGTCTTCCATTGCACGTCGTGTCTTGGAAACCGGTCATGTCATTGAAAGGGGCAGCGCTTTTCGCGTGTTGTTTCATACACAAAATAGTCGTTTGTTAAAGTTTGCAGAAGCGATAATGATCCACCTGCACAAGCCAATTTTGTGCAAACAGAAAGACATGATAGTCAGTTTAAAATTACCATGGTAAACAACTAATATTACTGTGTGAATATGTGTATATTTCAGCTTGAACGATGATTCTAATTATTTTACTCTATGTTCTGTGACATCTGCAGTAAGTACCTGACGAGATGCAGCGAAATGTGCCAGGCAATAAATCGTACTATATATGGTTTGTGTCTTCGTTATTCAAATTCACTAGGGGAAAACATTGTTTTGATTTTAATAAATTTAACTTCAAAGAATGCTGAAAGGCAAAACTTGTATCTTAACATTGCAAAAACAAAGATAATGAATATAGATACAACTAATATGGAGAAAAATGATATGTTAATGAGGAAAACTATGAGGTGGTGGAACATTTCGAATGTCGTGGGTCATTAAGTACCACCAATGGTGACACAATGAAATCAATTAAAAGACGAATATCTATTGCTCTTCAAAAACAAAAACAAATGCATAATTGTGGAGTGGGACAGATAGACCTACACAAATTAGATTTTTAAGGGCATGCATCTTTCCCATTGCAACATAAGCCTGTGAGACCTGGACACTTACTAAACAAGCTGAACAGCGCTTACATGCCTTTGAATATACATGTTATAGACGGGTTCTAATAATATCTTCATTCATTCAGTAGCATGTCCCTTGCAGAACCTCGCTTCCATAGCAACCTTCCGGAAAACTTCTCGACAGAAAATAACAAATGCATCCATACTTCAAGAGCTGAATAGTAAAGAGGGTTGGCTATTAAAGATGATAAAACACAGAAAATTTATATACGAGGGTAAGTTAATAAATAATGGCTGTAGAAAAATAACTAAAGATGATAACAACTTGAAACCAGTTTATTTGTATACATACATTTACCTGCCATGCCACAGAACTGTGTGACTTACTTATTGACTCGCCATCGTAACTTTTTCTACCCAGCTATGCACCACTTTACAGGACAAACATTTGTCAGCATAAACAGGAAACCCACCTTGGCGGGAGACATTTCGTGAATGACGCCGAAGTGGAATGTGATGTGAAAACGTGGTTTAGAAAACAGAGCACGCAGTTCTATGCAGCCGGTTTTGTGAGGACTGATAAAACGATGGGATAAGTGCATCACTGTTGGTGGAAATTATGTTGAGAAATAAATGGAAAATGTATGTATAAAAATAAACTGGTGTCAAGTTGTTATCATCTTTAGTTATTTTTCTACAGCCATTTGTGACTTACTTATTAACTTACCCTCGTATTTTGGTAACGTGAAACGTCATGAGAGTTTGGAGAGAACAATAATGGAGGACTATGTGCCCGGGAAGAGAGGAAAAGGAAGGCCAAAGAGAAAATGGGTGCAGGATGTGGCAGATAATCTCCAGATGGGTGCATGCAATTCCAATTTTCGAAAAAAAAATTCCAAATTCGGTTTCGTCTAACCTGCTTCCTCAGCTGTGGTTATTGTTGAGAGCCGTGGTTTTTGTGGGTTTTTAGCCCTGTTTCTTGCCTTACTAGTGAGTCTTCCTTCGGACCGGTTATATAATCGTTTGTGTCTGTGACGTCAGGGGGGGGGGGGGGGGGAGGGGTGTTGGTCGGCGGCTATCCTTTGTGCCCGTTTCCTCTTGTGGTTTTCTTTGTTGGTGTAGGTTCCTGGCTCGTCTGGCTTGACTGGTTGTAGTCCTTATAAGGCCTTTTTATTTAGTATTTTAGCCTCTTTTCGTGTGTATATGAGTGTATCGGACGTGGGACATCATGTATATGGTCGATAAGTTTTCAGGAAGGTTCTTATGGCCACGAGGTTCTGCCCAGGACATACATATGAATGAATTAATTAATACATATTTTACACACATACAAAGTATACATATTTACATAGTATACACACAGATGTATTGGTGTTACCTTTAATATGGAGTAAATAAGCAGGCCGAGAGAGGGGTCATGTTGCCTGGGCAACACATGGTCTTTACAATTCAGCCCAGAATGTGTTCTATTGTTGAAGTACAATGTAACAAACTATATTCTGTCAAGATATCAAGGTGCCAGTAAGTATTCTGCACACACGTATCATAAACACACACACACACACATACACATATGCGCGCGCACACACACACACATACATATATATATATATATATATATATATATATATATATATATATATATATATATATATTATACACACAAACACACCCATACGCATACCATCCATACATACACAAAACCCCGCATACACATATGATGTACACACATACACACATCCTTATACGGACACCCCCACATGACTGTCCAGCTAAAGACACTTCCGTGTTCAACAAACGGCACTTGATTACTTTCAGCCGTGTCTGTAGGAGTGAGTTGTGCCACACTGGTCGCCATCTCCTTGGAACGGTTCTACGCTATATGCCAACCCCTGAAGTCCCGGCGATGGCAGACAATCAAGCATTCCCGGAAGGCCATTCTGGGCATCTGGCTGTCCTCTGCTTCCATCATGATTCCAATCGCTGTTTTCAGTAAAGAAATGGAACTCAACAATGGAGCTCGGGCGTGTAGGTAAGGTTACATTACATAGACATTCGCGTGTAGAATGCAGCTTTCTTCCTATGCAGCTTTGTTCATGTGGTCCCAATATTATTCACTTGTTTTACGTGTCATCTGCTGGTCTTCTTCTTCTTCTTCTTCTTCTTCTTCTTCTTCTTCTTCTTCTTCTTCTTCTTCTTCTTCTTCTTCTTCTTCTTCTTCTTCTTCTTCTTCTTCTTCTTCTTCTTGTCAAAGAAAGCAACCGTCAACATACTCTGTGGAGTCTGACCTAAAATGGAGTGGATGTACGCCAGCATACTCTTCTCAGTTCTGTATATGTCGAACATTACTGTAACAAATGTTTAGCTGCCATTTTAACAGTTGCACAGTTACATTCATCAGTATCACCTTTCTCTATTTTATTAAACACTAGCTGACCCGGCCCGGCTTCGCCCAGGCCCTGGCGGGGATCTATCTGTCTGTCTGTCTGTCTGTCTGTCTGTCTGTCTGTCTGTCTGTCTGTCTGTCTGTATGTCTGTCTGTCTGTCTGTCTGTCTGTCTGTCTGCCCGTCCGTCCGGCCGGCCGTCTCTCCCTCCGTCTACCCCACCCTCTCTATCTATTGGGTCAGATCTATCTATCTATCTGTCTATCTATCTATCTATATATCTATCTATCTATCTATCTATCTATCTATCTATCTATCTATCTATCTATCTATCTATCTATCTATCTATCTATCTATCCATCTATCTATCTATCTATCTATCTATCTATCTATCTATCTATCTATCTATCTATCTATCTATCTATTTATCTATAGCCAGGGGACGTAACCTAAGATATAGCAATGCTACTAAAAGTTACGTCTCTTTATGTAACTTTTCTTATGTTACGTCATGTAATTACAAAATTAAATGTTAGTAAATAAATAGCTGATTGTACAGTACCAAACTATGACAGTTGGCTGCATGGGAATGAAAAGAAAACATGTAGAAAATTTCATCTTAATCGTATGGACCGTTATCGAACGCATCAACTACATCCCTACCCACATACATACATACATCCTTTTTTATAGATATAGATGTGGTAATTCAACCTGTTGTGGCATGTCCGTAGTTTGAAGATTGTAACTTTTTCTTTTCTGCTGAGTTAGTAATATGCATCATCTTTCTGATGACCTGGATGCTCTGATTTCCACTTGTTTCTATTGGATATGTAGTCTCCTCTTTCGCCTTTTCCCCCATTGAGGAATAGCCCCTCAACTAACTCACTCCTTGCCCTCCTATCCTTTGCTATTCCCTTGCAGCTCCACCCATGTCTTCCCCACAATAGTAATTTCTGTTCCTAATTGTCCTTTCCGTGTGTTGTTTGAGGCTTCCTCTATTTCATTTTCATTGTCTATTCCAGAGACAGACCAATCTAGTTTTCTCAATGTATGTCCTATCCAGCGACAGCGTTTTTCCTTCACCACCTAGATTCACTGGTGTTTGTCTAGTTCTCTCCATGGTGATTCCGTCATACCATTTTATTCCTTCTATTTCACGCCGACACCAATTAGTGAATATTTATAGTTTATTTATAATCGTTTTCCTTGTTCTCCTTGTTTCTGATCCATTATGCGGTAGTGATTTCACTAGAATTGAATAGAATAGGTTTGGTGCTAAATTTAATTTCTTTTACCTTCCACACATTTCCTAGTGCTACAAAAGCTCATCTAACCTTCTATATTCTTATTCTGATATCTTTTCCTCTTAACCTTTGTCTTGTAGATCATCGCAAGCCACCCCACGTGGAAAATGTCTGTTTCTATTCTAAGCTGTAAGCTATGCGAGTCTTTCACAAGAAATATTCCCTCTGTACTATAATCAACTACCCAAACGCGAACGTCGCATCCTCCACATCCATTCCCATGCTTGGAATCGTGGTATTATACGCCACACTCTCCCTTTTTTTTTCTCCACAGTCTCCCTCATCTTTAGCAATTAAGCCCCACCCACTTTATATCCTCATACCAGAGACCCAGCTGTGTATACTGTCACATCGCTGTGACATGAGAGTCACTGTCAGCTATTGCAGCTTATCTTAGAAAGGAAGGGGGGGGGGGGGGGGGGGTAATACCATTCTTTTCTTTTCTTTTCTTTTTTTTTTTTTGTATTTTGTGAAAACCCAGGATTGAGTTCAGCCTAGAACTGACATCCCATACACGGCCCGTCCTCATCTTCAACAACCAACTCTTAATACTAATGGTATCGACTGCAGGCTGATTACGTGTCTGCCAGGCCTTTCCTCATAGAAATGAGTGTCTGCCAGATTCTCTGGTCAATCCCTGCCGCACCATTCTTTCCACGAAATGTTCCAGGTAACTGTTCTTCTTTACTATACACACGATCCCATGGGCCCTTATCACATTTACCTTGTCGCGCACCAAAACCTCACCCAAATATACTGGTCCAGCCAGTTTGCCCGACTGCTCATTTTCAAACACACCAGCATGCCCCGGGGAACAGATCAAACTGATGCTAAATATTTTTAATTAATTAATTAATTAATTAATTAATTAATTAATTCATTCATTCATTCATTCATTCATTCATTCATTCAGTAGCATGTTCCTTGCTGAACCTCGCTCCCATAACAACCTTCTGGAAAACGTCTTCGTCATAAGTAAGATGTTTCACATCCGATACACACATCTGGAGATCATCTGATAAATCCAGCACCCATCTTCTCTTTGACCTTCCTCTTTCTTTCTTTCCTGGCATATACCCCGACATTATTGTTTTCTCCAAACTGTCATGATGTTTCAAGTGACAAAAATATTACAATTTTCTTTGTTTTATCGTCTTCTTTAACCAACCTTCTCCAGTATTTAACTCTGTTCGTGTGAATGCATTTGTTCTTTTATATATCTAAGATATTCTTAGATTATTTTAGATTATTTTCTTTTTAAGTAACGCATGTCTTTCTGCACGAAGCATTCCTATCTTCACCCTGCTCAGCAAGCTCTGTGAGTCCATTAAAACCTTGACATGTTTGGGCTGTTTGCCCTCCAGCCAACGGAAAGCTGTAATGACTGCCTCCACTTCCATTATCAGACTACATGCTGTGATATCATATGACAGACTCTCCTGCACTAAGCACTGTCCATTAACCATATCTATGAAGTCCCCGGTAAACATCTAACCAATCAACACCGTGAGACGAACTTGGTCAGTTTGAGTCAATATAAACATTGATGTTAATATCTGTTATAAGATGTTACACGGCTATGGCTAGATGTAAATTGCACACAATGATCACATGTAAATATTCAAAATAGCGTTTTCCCTTTGTGATTGTGAATACTGAAGACACAAGCAATATATTGCACAATTTCGTGACTGTCAGTTTTCGCCGTATCGCTTCACGTGGATAAACTACCTGGAAAACATTATCAACATATATTAAGTAAGGTAATGGATGATTTCAACTGAGATATGCAAACAAAACTTCGAGGGTAAGTTAATAAATAAGTCACAAATGGCTGTAGAAAAATAACTAACTATGATAACAACTTGAAACCAGTTTATTTTTATACATACAATAGGACTGATAAAACGATGGGATAAGTGCATCAATGTTGGTGGAAATTATGTTGAGAAATAAAGGGACAATGTATATAAAAAATAAACTGGTTTCAAGTTGTTATCATATTTAGTTATTTTTCTACAGCCATTTGTGACTTACTTATTAACTTACCCTCGTATATTATTATAATTTTCACTATCGCCACAGTAATTTTAAAGAAGCTATATGTCTATTTGTTTTACACAATGCTGGTTTACCCAAGTTTACAGCAGACTCCTCTGCACATCCCAGTCGCATGTAAATATGTTACATTTTACAGAGAACTGTGGCCAAGCGGAGTGTGGGAGCCGCTCTACACAGTCATCCTGGACGCCGTTCTCCTGGTCGTGCCCTTGTTTCTCATGGCGTTTTCCTATGGACGGATATCTAAGGATTTGTGGTCGGAGGTCAACATCTCTACCGGTAATGATGCGCGGAGCCCACTCTCAGGTATAGCACCGATACATGCAGTTTCTATGTTTGCTGTAATATCAGATCAACAAATACCCATAACTCTGCTGACTCCCCTATATATATATATATATATATATATATATATATATATATATATATATATATATATATATATATATATATATATATATATATATATATATATATATATATATCCATTTCTAAGTGTTCGCACACCTTCGACTCCACATGTTCTTATTTGGCACTTGTTACAACTGAACTACTGCGCCGCCTTCCTGGCAACGAAGTGTGTGTAATGGCTTAGCAACGTAATATACCAAAACATTTTCTGTTCATCTTTTAATTTTATTAGATGTACTAATTGCAGGTTTGTCATTACATCCGTTTGTGTTGTTCCTGAGGAAGAATTATTATAATCGAAACGTCGATTCGTTGTGTCGTCGTGTAACTTACTTGTATTTTATTTTATTTTTATATCTTCACTGAATTGCCCCGCCCTCTGTTATTTACGATTGCCGTGTCTGTGATTATTATCTCTCACTTGTTCGCTTGAGTTACACTTACCTGATTCCGTGTTGTTGTTTTTTTTTTAAATCCTGCTGCAGCCGTTTTTTCTCTTATGTACAGAAAAAACACCATTGTCAGTGACAGAAACAATAACAACAGCAATAAAACAACAGTAACAATAATAACAGCAACAATAACGGCATCAACAACTGCAAAATAATAAACAACAACAGCAGCAGCACCGATAACAATGACAACAGCAGCAACAACAACAAGAACAAATGAACAACAATAAACAACAGCACTAACAAAAACAACAACATCAACAGCAAGAACAACAAAAACAAAAGCAATATTTATTTAAGTACAAGGGCATCTGTCCACTGAGATATACTGATATGCATGAATGTCTTCGACATATATCTGGGAAAATGATGGTGGCGATGATGATGGTGATGATGAGGATGATGATGATGCGATGACGATGATAATGATGATGATGAGGATGATGCTGTGTTTGATGAGGATGATAATTATGATGATCAGGAAGCGGCTGATAATGAATATTATGATTATGTTACTATAATGATGATTATGATTATGTTGTTATTATTGAGGAGCATGATGATGATAAAGCCGGTGTGAGATTTTCTGAATGTGAGGTTTGGGATTTTCTGAATGTGTGGTTTGGGATTTTCTGTGTGCGAGGTCCGTTTGTTTCAACGAAAGACCCTTATTTCTCTGGGTCTTCCTAATCATCTAACTTTTTTTTTAAATTTCATATCCTTTACAGGACATCGCTGTCAACATCAGCATCATTCATCTGATTGTTGATTTCTTGGCAAGATTACGCTCTGTAGTTTGCCATTGCTTTCTAAGCGGCCGGCTCACATACCCCTAAGTTACCGACGCGATTCGAACCACTGCTGATTCTCGCCGTCGTCACGTTACTTACGAGAGTATACGAGATTACGGAGAAAAGTTGCTAACCTCTAGGTTAGGAAGCCGGCTTCTGTCTAACTAGGAGCTGAAAAATGCTGGTGTTGACTGTACCGTCTTGAAAGGGATGTGCAACATTTAAAAAAAAAAAAAACTACGAGCACATGGCGTAGGTGTTAGAGGTTCACCCCCCCCCCCCTCCCCCGCCGACCTTCTTCTGCGGTGTTCTAGATCAACGCTAATTAATCCCTTTTCACGCCCCCTCCCCTTTTTCCCTAAATCACTGTCGTAAACGGCCCAGCATCGTTTCCCCCGGCCTGCTTCTATATCACGTTGACATTGTCATAAATTTAAATATCGAGAACAACCCACTACTGGCAACGCTAATCGTATTCCGGCATGAACCCAAGGCCTATCCACGTGACTATGATAATTTCAAATCCCGGAACAACCAAATAATCAATTTGATTATTGCTCACTGGATTTAGGAGGCCTGGTGTTCCTTGCCAGTGAGAAGTCCTGATCGTTCGGGTCCACATCGATTGACGGACGTCAGTCGCGGCGATTGGGCAATCTTGAGCATAGCCTACGATAGGTCACGTTGTGATGTTCTGGTATGATAATTTGGCGTGTCCAGTGTGTGTCGCGTGGTTACACACCCGCTTCACACGCGTGATCCGGGGCTTGTTTCCGGATCCGGTCAGGGATATGCACTACTGACGAGCTCAAATGTGAGCGAAACGCGAGTATAGTGCTTCCATATTGACGTGGATAGGCCTTGGGTTCATCCTGGAATACGATCAGCGTTGCCAGTAGTGGGTTGTGCTCAATATTTAAATTTCAAATCCCGAAACAACCAAATAATCAATTTGATTATTGCTCACTGGATTTAGGAGGCCTGGTGTTCCTTGCCAGTGAGAAGTCCTGATCGTTC
>JACEFZ010027745.1:217500-230000 GCA_014155875.1 Cepaea nemoralis
TAGTATAACTTGTGACACATATCTCATCCACTCTGCTACATCTACTGTCCTTTGATCTCTAATTATCTCCTTTTGTGTTTCGCAATGTCTTTCATTGACATGTAGATTTATTTCTCACGGGAAATAATTTCACCATACTTTTCCTTATGCCGGTCTCCCTGGTCGAGGAGTTAGCAGCTTTCTCCGTAACCCCGAATACTCTCGTGGTTGACGTGAGCGCACGAGAATTGGAAGCGGTTCGAGTCGCGCCAGTGACTTATGAGAGTATGGAGCCGGTCACTCAGAAAGCAATGGCAAACTACTGAGCGTAATCTTGCCAAGAAATCAACATTCAGCTGAAAGATGCTGATGTTGACAGCGATGTCCTGTAAAGGATATGCAAAAACAAAACATTCCTTATCCATAAATAACTGTACACAGTTTTAAAATGCAAATATACTAGAAAATTACACTTCCACGAAAATATTTTAACCCAAGTTGAAAATATTATTCATATAATTTATAATGGTACTTAGAACCTGTACTTGTATATGGATGTGAAGCATGGACAATTAGCAGACAAGCTGGAAAACATCTGATGGCTGTGGAAATGTGGGTTTTGAGGAAAACGCAAAGAATACCATGGAGAGACAGAAAAACCAATGACCAAGTCCTACAAGAAACAAATGAAAATCGTAAACTGATGAGAGAAGTTTAACGTTGACAGTCAAAAAAATAGTTTGAGCTTGCTATTAAAAGAAATAAATTGAAGAATTTGGTTACAACTGGCAAGGTTGAGAGGAAAAGAACAAGGGGAATACCACGTGGCATGGTCGAGTGAAATGACCCCCCACGCTTACCATCGTGGCACATGATGGATAGATGGAAGGATGGATGGATCATATGTGTATACGACTCCCCCCACCCCCTCTCAACCCCATCCCTTTTACAAAGTGTAAAATAATTTAGGTTGAAAGATGTTAGTCTGCACGTAAGCAGATGAGCACTCGAACACCATCATTTCCAAGTAATATGTAGATAATATGTTTGTTGTAATCGCAAATGTACAGGAAACCATGAAATGCAACTTGTAATAATATTAAATTTTGAACGCACTAAGAGGTTGTTTTTTTTAAAAATTAGGATTCAATCCAATTCAAATTAATATCCGAATTTTGGCTGATTCGGTCGTATGATTATTAATCAGAGGCTAACAATGGACAATAAATATAACTTAACTACATTACTAAATGTAATGGACAAACCACAATGACAATGTGAGTCTTTAAAATGATGGAATAAGTCAGTGATTCAGACTTCAGACAGTGATTATTGTCACACAACTTTATCAACCCAAAGTCTCAAGTATTCCAATATTAGAATAACAGGCGTGCCAGACGACATCCGGGGTATATAATAATTCAAACAATGAAACTTGACAACAAAACGGCTCGCAAACAACTGTCGTCAAATGCAGGCTTCAGAAGCCAAAACCGAACCGTAGAACCAAGTCGACTCCGTTAGACTTTGGCAGTTATGACGCTGTTTATTTCCGCAGCGCACAAGCTTGTAGCAATAATAAAGAATAACATACTGTGCTTGTTCTGACCAAGCTGGGCAGTATTACAATTATAATTACAAATGAATAATATATCATGTCCGAAGCCATCTCCTCTCGAAATTCTAAATAATGTCCTTGCCCGTCAACACGGCGTCCTTCTCTCTATCCGTCATCTTCTCAGTGTTCTTTCTGGCGTTTCTCTAACATCGAGTTTCTGCGTTCGTCTGCATATTTATTCGTGGTTTATATGAACGTTGTCTCCACACATTGGGTCGTCCATTCCATGTATTAACTAAGCCACCAATGCGATATAGCGCCAGTGCCTCGCCAACTTATCCTTCTCAAAACATATAAGCTGCCGCTCCTAAGAAGCTCCCAAGTCCATCTGCCTTTGTTGTTGTTGACAATCTTCCGTGACGTTTTTGTGTTACCACGTCATATCCCTAGATTCATTAGCGTTTTGGCTCTGGGATTCTCTGATATTTCTTATTTGCCTTATTACGTCACACCTGCTACTTGACAAGGCGTAGGATTTATACAAGACAGTACACTTAAATTAGAACCAAATATTTCGATTGAAATATCACAAATATTACAAATATCAATGTGTTCCATGACCGTATTTTTACAATTATTATTATTATTATTATTATTATTATTATTATTATTACTATTGTTATTACTACTATCATTATACAACTATTATCATTATTGTTTTTTTTTTTTTTTGGTTTGCATATCCTTTACAAACTACTGAGCGTAATCTTGCCAAGAAATCGACATACAGCTGAAAGATGCTGGTGTTGACAGCGATGTCCTGTAAAGGATATGCCAAGAAAAAAAATCCTTTACAGGACATCGCTGTCAACACCAGCATCTTTCAGCTGTATATTGATTTCTTGGCAAGATTATGCTCAGTAGTTTGCCATTGCTTTCTGAGCGGCCGGCTCACATACCCCGTAAGTTACCGATGCGATTCGAACCACTGCTGATTCTCACCGTCATCACGTTACCCACGAGAGTATACGAGATTACGGAGAAAAGTCATAACCTCTAAGCCACGAAGCCGGCATCATTATTGTTACACATACATAATCGACTCTGCTACACCTAATGTTCTCTGATCTCTAAGTATCTCCGTTTTTCTTTCGATATTTCTTTCACTGATATGTGCGTTTATTTCTCAAGGGAAATAATTTCACCATAATTCTCCTTACAAGCATATAGTTATAAAAATTTGACACTCAGTTTTGCAATATATATATATATATGCTGGAGAGCAAAACGTCCACGACAAAATTGTAAGGCACTTTGAAAATATTATTCACATAATTTATAATGATACTACAGTAACTGGATTAAATTTCGAGTGATGTACATTTTACAAGAAGGAGTAAATCATTGCACATAATTATTTTTTTCACAGAAACGTTTCCCGTAATAGTAATACACAGAGCTAGCATGAGCAGCGGCAAACTTTATCCAGTGGGGGATTGTGCAACATGCAAACCCCTAATGTATAAGTAAGAAGTGTAGGGTACATCACCCTTATGTGCATATTCAATTTAGCGCCCCCAAAAGATGTACGTTAAGGTTTTGTGGAGAACGAACTCATATCAGACTTCAAACAGAACTTAGGTCATGAGAATGAAATGTCTCAAAAACACCAATTAAATTATATACAACCGTTAGAAACAGTAAAGTTCTCTGTCAGACAGGGATGAATAATAATAAAATAATGTTATTCTTCACATGTCACTATGCGGCTCAGTAATTAAAGCGAAGAAACATTTTCATTGAAATTATACTTTGTATGTTATTGTTCAAGCGCATATAATTCAATTTGTTGCTATCTCCAGAAACAGAACAAGACAGAGAGAGAGAGAGAGAGAGAGAGAGAGAGAGAGAGAGAGAGAGAGAGGAAATTAGAGAACGAGAGAGAGAGAGAGAGAGAGAGAGAGAGAGAGAGAGAGAGAGAGAGAGAGAGAGAGAATATTAACATACAGAAAGACAGAGAGTGAGAAAGAAATGGGCAGTTGAAACCTACATTCCGCGAATACTTGTGGAGGTGGAAACCATGCAAGTACAAATAAGGAGTGTGTACTCACACCATGCCATAAATGTACGTAATATTATCATATGTGTATACAACTCTCTCTCTCTCTCTCTCTCTCTCTCTCTCTCTCTCTCTCTCTCTCTCTCTCTCTCTCTCTCTCTCTCTCTCTCTCTCTCTTTGACACATAGCTTTACAATGCGTATATGCTGGAAATTAAAAAGTCCGCGACAAAATTTTATCGAAATATGGAAATATTATTAATATAATTTATAATAATACTATAGTAATTGGATTAGATTTATGGAAATGCACATTTTACACGAATGAGTAAATCATTGCATATAATTATTTTTTTTTAAAAGAAACTTAACAGTAATAATAAAGCTAGCATAAGCAGCGGCAAACTTTATCTAGTGGATATTGTGCAACATGCAAACCCCTAATATGTGAGTAAGAAGTATAGGATCCGCCACCTTCATATTCAGTATGGCGTCCCAGAAGTATGTACGTTACGGTCTTGTGGAGAACGAAATCATATCATACTTCAAACAGAACTCAGGACAGGAGAATGAAATGTCTCAAGAACACGGCTTAAATTATATAAAACCGGCAGAAACAAAACAGACTGTCATAGACAGGAATGGTGAGCGATAAAATAATGTGATTCTTCAAATGTCACTATGTAACTCAGTAATCACAGTGAAGACACATTTTCATTGAAATGATAATTTATATGTTATTGTTCAAGTTCATATAATTCAATATGTTTCTATCTCCAGAAACCAAAAGGGACAGAGAGAGAGAGAGAGAGAGAGAGAGAGAGAGAGAGAGAGAGAGAGAGAGAGAGAGAGAGAGAGAGAGAGAGAGAGAGAGAGAGAGGGAGAGAGAGAGAGAGAATTATAGAACAAGAGACAGGGACATATAGAGAGAAGAGAGAGAGAGAGAGAGAGAGAGAGAGAGAGAGAGAGAGAGAGAGAGAGAGAGAGAGAGAGAGAGAGAGAGAGGCAGAGAGTGTGAGAACGAAATGGACAGGTGAAAACAACATTACGCGTATTTTTGTGGATGTGGAAACTAAACAATTACAAGTAATGAGTGTGTACTTGCACCATGCCATAAATGTGATATTATCATATGTGTATACTACTCATCCGCCCCACCCCCAACCCCACCACCACCATTTACAAAATGTAAAATAATTTCTGTTGAATGATTTTAGTATGTACGAGAGCAGATGATCACTGGAGTGCAATCATTCTCAAGTAATATGTAGATAACTTAGTTAGTTAGTTAGTTAGTTAGTTAGTCGCAGTTCCAACTTCACAGCAACGGGTCGTCCCCATTATGCTCCGTTCCTGTGCCAGTGAATATCACACAAAACGCTCCCCACTGCCCAATGTGAAAAGTGGAAAAGAGTCTCGACAAACAACAGCCCGCACAAATTCACTGTGCATAATGCCGCCGCCAGAATGTCAACACACGAAACACCCGATTCATCTCTGATCGAATCGGCAGTCATTTTCCTATCTGGATGTTTACTAGATGTTCACCTACACAGTCCACGAACATACAGTTCATCATCGACGGCAGTGGCAGTCAACCAGAAGCCCAGCAGCCACGCATTTCTGCATAAGGCAAAAACTGGTCAACTCTGGGACATAGCCACCTGTCATCGCTCCGAACATGCAGTCACGTTCCAAAAATTAAAACTTGGGCAGATTCAAAAGCACTTCACATGAAACTCACAGCTCACAGTGTCGCGCCACGCACTCACTCAGTAGCAGGGCGACGGAACCATCAAGTAGATAACTGCACCATGCCACGAATGCACGATTATAATGTGTCTATGAATGTGTTTGCTATATTCGCAAATGTACAGTAAAACATGAAATTCACCTAATAATATTATTACATTTTAAACGGGCTAACCGTATTTTTTGTTCAACTGGGCAACAATCCACTTCAAATTAATATCCCAATTTTCGTTGACTCGTTCGCATATTTATTAATCTGAAGCTAACTATGGACCCTAAATATAACTTCTCTACTGAGGATGAACAAGGTAGAGGCAATGGAAAAACGACATCAACAATGACAGTCTTTAAATTATCGGAATACTTTAGTGATTCAGACTTCAGAAAGTGATTATTTTCACACAATTTTATCCACAAAAAGTCTTAAACATTCTAGTATTAGAATAACACGCGTGGAATTTATATAATACAGTACACATTAAAGTAGAGCTAGATTTTATCCACAAAAAGTCTTAAACATTCTAGTATTAGAATAACACGCGTGGAATTTATATAATACAGTACACATTAAAGTAGAAACTAACGGGTATTATAACTATGAATGTGTTTAGTGACCGTATGATGATGATGATGATGATGATGATGATGATTATTATTATTATTATTATTATTATTATTATTATTATTATTAAAATCATCATTTTTGACACATACATCATCAACTGTTCTACAAGTATTTTCATGTGATTTTCACGTATCTCCTTATGTTTTTCGATATGTCCTTCACTGTCATGTGAGTATGTTTCTCAGTGGAAATAATGTCACCATAGTTTTCCTTATATATAAATAGCTATACAATTTATCAGTAAATCTTACGTAAGTTATAAGTACGGCCTCATTGTCTCTCAAAGTTGATTCATTCATCTGCACCGAGAATTTTCTTATTGTCAGCTCTTCAACAAGTTGTATTTCAGTATCCTCACTCATTTCGTCTATTCGTCTGCTAACATCATTGTTACTTAGTTGCATAGCTTTAACGTCTTTGTCATCTTTTTCCATAACCGTTTTAAGAAATGCTGATATTGATGGTTTGATTAAATTCTCCCCATTAGTATGACTTTTCCCAATCTAGCGATGATTAATGAAATTTGATAATTAGCCTCAAGAGTGCGATTGATAGTTGCTTTATGAGCAGTAAATAGAGACTTTAACGTTACTCTTTTTTCAACATTTTTCGTTAAAGTTTTAAAGTAATTCAAATCTAAATTAATATGAGCATTATGTTTTGCCTTCAAATGTGCCTCAAGGCGACCTGGTTTCATTGATTCGTTGGTCAAGCATTGTTGGCATAAAAGACAAAAAGGTGACCGTTCATCATGGACAGCGGGTATGAAAACAAATTTTAAATTTTCCTCCGAATACTGACAAATTTATTTCTTGCTTGCCCCACTCTTTTCACTATGGGCTGACATAAATAAATATAAGATCAATTAAAAACTAAAAAAAAAAAAATAATATGAACTGGAGAAAACGTAGACTAAAAATGCATAGTTACATATGTATGGCACATTTATCCCACCGCAAAAAAACATACTTATTCATTTGATAAATTTTTCTGGAAAATTATGCTTCTAAAACTGAAATTAATAAAAATTACCAATTGAATTTACATACCATTTATATATCGCTTATATTTATACAATATATATATATATTTTTTTTAAACAAGAGACTTCTACAACAATTTAACGGACGCTTATTTCAAATTAACACAAACGGTGAATGCTGAGCATTACTGCGAAACACTGCAGAAACTGTAGAAAACTGTAGGGGGATGCGTGGTCTCGAGGTATGGTGTCCGCCTCGATAGCTGGAGGTCGCGGGTTCAAGCCCCGGTGAGGACCGGGATTTTTTCACGTGGATTTCTAGTAATAAAAATTTTCCCTAGTCTCTGGGTAGTGAGATCAGACGCCCGTGTGTATTGTTGCACACGTAAAAAATCCCTTGGCAGTTGGAAATCGAACAAGAGTAGCCTAATGGCGCTGCCCGGGCAAATAATTTCGAGTTAAAAATCTACCCAAAGTATTTCAGGATCCTCGCCGGTGCTACGGAGTTCATGCACTGAGCTATGTTTCTCCAGACTCAGGTTTCAATTAGGAGGAGAACGGAGCACTTATGGGTTATACCCGTGTGCCGTGATATTGATCCATCGACTAAACTAAACTAAACTGCAGAAACTGAGATCCCGGCACTAAGCATTTCGCGCTATTCAGAACAAATAGCGCGAAATGCTTAGTGCCGGCCCGGTATAACCAGTAGTTCAACTCTAACGTCTAACAATGAAATCACGGCTACTAACATGGCGGGGAGAAGTTACTTATACTGGACGGTTACCAGCTCGAGTAGCGACTTAGAGTCACCATACGGTTAACTTAAACTCTGGACGAGTCCGTTTTCGAATTCCCCCCCCCCCCCTTTAACAATCGAAATGCCCCCTGTGGGGCGTAGGCCCCACGTTGGGAAACACTGATCGAGACCATCAAGTAGCGGTTAGAATAGATGGCGAGACATCAGATTGGTTTGACATCAAGCAAAGTGACCGTCACGGCTGTGTGCTGTCCTCCTATTTGTTAAACCTGACCGCCGAAAACATAATGATAAATGTCAGAGATGATATAACAGGGAGCAATATCATGCCCTAAATATCGGTGATCATGACATAACAGAGATTCGGTATGCTGATGATACATTATTGCTATCCACAGCACAGAACGGTATGTGAAACCTTATAATGGCAACCCAGTTGAATAGTGAAAATCACAACTATTGCAATAACAAAAATAATGCATATGGAGAAAGACTAATGTTAATGAGGAAAAATTGGAGGTGGTGGAAATTTGGAATATCTTGGGTCATTGATTACCAACAATGATCACACAATGAAAGAAGTTAAAAGACGAACAGTTATTGCTCTTCAAAGACTAAAACAACTGAATGAATTGTGAATTGGGACAGATATAACTACAAACATTAGAATACTAAACAAGCTGAACAACGCATTGAATAAAAATGTTGTAGACGAGTTCTAAGAATATCTTGGATAAAGGAGAAAAAAAACATCTATACTTCAAGAGCTTAATATTAAAGAAGGTTGGCTATTAAAGACGATAAAACAATGAAAATTGAAATATTTTGGTTACTTGAAACGTCACGAAAGTTCGGAGAGAACAATAATGGAGGTGTATATGCCTGGGAATAGAAAGGCCAAAGAGAAGATGGGTGCAGGATGTGGCGGATGATCTCCAGATGGGTGTATCGGATGCGGGACATCTTGCATATGATCGAGAGATTTACCGGAAGGTTGTTATGGCAGCGAGGTTCTGCAAAGGACATGCTACTGAATGAATGAATGACTGAATGAATGAATGAATGAATGAATGAGTCTCCTATTCAACTCCAATGTATTTTCCTCTCCTCGTGATTCGGTCTCTTTTACTGACTTTACTTACAAATCAAACCGTACTAACTCCAGTTTATAAAATCCTTCAACAGAAATGCTGCAGATGTTTCCTTGTTCACTGGGCGACGGTAAGAACGTCACTGGAATATTCACAATTATCCAGACAAATGTTCACAAAATGTTTTCCCATTGTGAATTTACAAGGTGGTTACACAAACAATGTATTGCACAGTTTATTGCCTGACATATTTCGCTGTAAAAAAACATATTGTTACATGTTTCAATATCAACACGATTGTTTTAATGAGACTATCACGTCTTGTTTGTTTACATAATTGTGATTTTATCCGCCAGTATATATGTTAGTAACTGTTGACTATATGTAGTAATAAACACTGACATCCTATTTATTTGCATCATATCCAACAATTATGTAAGCAAAAAGACCTGATAGCATTGTTTGAAACTACCCTCGTGATGCTGAAACATGTGATATTGTGTTTTGTGTATTTCGGTATAAAGGATTTATTGCTCTACTTTATATTATGTTGAACATTTTTTTTTGGGTAGTAGGCACCCAACGATACACAGTGAGTTTTGCCAGGCAATACACTGTGCAAAATATGGTTTGTGTCTTCCTGATACGCATGTATGTATTCATGAGGTTGGGCAGTTTCCGTTCCTTGGATGTCGTATCCATCCACGCATGAATCTCCTTTGTAACTGTAGACCCTCTCAATTGTGTCTTCTAACTATACGTAGGTTACATAGTATTTAGGTTACATAGTATTTAGGTTACATAGTATTTAGGTTACATAGTATTTAGGTTACATATTATTAAGATTACATTGTATTGAGGTTACATATGGCAGGCAGTCACACTAACAGACAAATGCTCAGCAAGCAGACAGACAGACAGACAGACAGACAGACAGACAGACAGACAGACAGACAGACAGACGGTCAGACTGATGGATGGATGGAGGGAGATAGGTAGGTTGGTATGTAGGTAGGTAAGTAGTTAGTTAGATGAATAGATGGACGGGTGGATGCATGGACAATTCGATGGATATCCAGACGACATGCGTGGAATGATACATGGAAGGATGATAATTGATTTAGGTGAGTAGGCAGGCAGTCAGGCATGTATGTGAATATGGAAGTAATTTTAAAGCGTAATAGATATGCAGGTAATCAAGTAGGTAGACTGTCACACAAACAGGTGGGTAGTATGTGTACAGTTAGTGGCATAATGAACCCTGATATTTCAGCCACCTGAATTGACTGGAGCTCATCATGGTCGAATAGATAAGAGCGCTAGCTCTTAAAGGTCTCATTTGCAGAAAAGGTAACGGGTTCAACGCCTACAACGGCCAGTTGTATTAAAATATTGACTTCTCGTCTTTGACATTGGGACGTAAATAACAAGCACCTCAGAAGTCGGAGTGAGTTCGCTTGAAGGCGAGGGACACTGGTAATAGAGAAAGCTAATCCACACTCAAAAATCAGTCCAGTGCACTAGGAGTAGAAGCATGTGTATGGACAAAGATTGAGTTTAACTCCAGCGATATATTTACTTGTTATATTATTGTACTAGATTCGGCGATTACAAACACATTTTTATCTATGTGATTTAAAATAAAACAAATATATGTCCGTATGTATAATTAAGTCATTGTGTCCAGGTATTATATTGTTTAAACCATTTACAAAAAGACGGTTCACTATTTTTACTCTCTGTCTAGATCGTTTATTATTTTTATTCTCCCAGTCTAGATCGTTTACTATTTTAACTTTCTATGTCTAGATCGTTAAATATTTAACTCTTTCTCTGTCTAGATCGTTTACTATTTTAACTCTGTATAGATCGCTAAAAAGGTGGAGAGTGAGTTCCCTTGAGCAAGATGGCGGGACATTTTTTCGTCCCGTAAAATGGAATGTGTTTCTTCCGAAATGTGTATGGATTCAGTGTGTTTTTCGTGGTGAAATGGAGTTCGGACCGTGCAACGGAGTTCGTGCACGCGCGCCCGGACTCCCTTCGGCGTATCATCGGCGCCCGGTGGCGATAGTTAAACCTAACATGACGACCAGACGACCGACAAGAACACGGCGTGGTAAGAGGGCGGGCACACGCAGAAGGCGGTTAAAATGTGACAGATTGGGCATCGGACACGTTCGAGTACTGTACTGGAACTGTGCATCATTTAGTCAACGCCGACCCATTCTTGAAAAACTACTGTACGGAAACGATATTGTAGTCTTACAAGAAACACAGCTCGGCGACGGAACAGTAAATGTCGCGGGATTTCAGGGATTCTTTAACAGGCGGCACCTCGGACAGGCCATTCTGGTCCGCGACAACATACTAGTGTCTGAGATCGATATGTCTTCCTGGAACAGTGATGCCCTGCAAGTGCAGGCATTAAGAATAATGACACCAGTGCAGCTTGTAATCGTGAACGTTTATGCGCGAAATGGGAAGGTCGACGTGCGACAATGGCAGAGTTTGTTCGATATGGATGAAAGGCATATCATCTACTGTGGGGACTTCAATGCCAGAGGCAGTCAATGGGGGAATTGCATCACCAATAGACAGGGAGAAAATCTGGAGGACGCCCTGGCATCTGCTGCCCTAATCTGTCTGAATGATGGGAAGGTCACTAGAATAGCCACTCGACCAGGTGACTCTGACAGCATCATTGACTTGGCTCTGGTGTCGCCCACCATCGCACCAAGGTGCCGGTGGGGCACACTGGGATACCACGATAGTGACCACTACCCTTGTGTCATCCTGATCAAGAAAGACGGGGCCATGAGTCAAAGAAACAAGACAAATGCCTTCCCGTACGACAACACTGGTCAAGACGCCATAAGCAAGATCAGAAGAAGGAAACTAACTTCCTCCCGCAGGAGACAAGAAAGATGGTTGCAGCCACCATGGTGGAATGGAGAGGTCGAGAAGGCATGGCTGGGAAAGAGGCAGGCTGTCAAAGACTGGCAAAAGGCCAGAAAGGCTAACATGCCACAGTTTGAGTTGGCGAACCTGAAGACTGAGGTCGATAGGACGACGACTTTATTCAAATCCTGCGCCAAACAGGCCAAGGCCGAGAAATGGGACGAGTTCTGCAGGAAGGTGTGCTCCGAGCGATCTCTTACGACATTCTGGCGCCTCCACAAGAGCATGAACGGTGCTGCACAACGTAGGGGTATTCCAGACTTTCAAGGCACAGACCTCGCATGGAAAAAGTCGGATGCGGATAAAGGTAAGGCCCTTCTTGCACGCTACATAGAACAGACTGACCAGAAAGACGAGCCCGCCAGACAGAGGACCACAACGACACTCTCTCAGTTGTGCGAGGGGGTCGGGACAGACGAAGAATGGACAATCACAGCTGAGATATTGCGTGCGATGCTCAAGAAATCACCTAACACCGCCCCAGGCCCAGACGGCATCCGATATGGTGACCTACTGGTGATATCAGATGATGACATGGAAGAACTGGCCAGAGAATTCAACACCAGTATCCAGAGGGGTCAGGTCAAAGAAGAATGGCTACACAGCTACTTGTTGCCGTTGCCAAAACCGAACAAAGACCATTCCAAGATAAGCGGCTACAGAATCATTACGATGCAGAATACTGTTGGCAAGCTACTGGAGAAAATTGTCGCACACAGACTTGCTTGGGACTTGGA
>JACEFZ010027745.1:240000-245000 GCA_014155875.1 Cepaea nemoralis
CAGAAGAAGAAGAAAAAGGAGGAGTAGGAGCTGGGAGGAGGAAGAGGGAGGAGGAGGGAGGAGGAGGAGAAAGAGAGAAGAGGAGGATGGAGGAGGGAGAGGGAGGAGGGGGAGGAGAAGAGGAAGAGGGTAGGAGGTGGAGGAGGGGAGAGGAGGAGGAGGAGGAGGAATATAACGCATATGCCTGTAGATTTAATAATGGCTGAGGTTGTTCCATGTCTTCTTAGAGTTGGCGACAGTGTAAAGAAATATAAAATCTTCAAACTTGATAGAGATAAGGTAACTATTATTTATTCATTCTTTAAGCAAAAAAAAGATGAGTTACAATGTTATGCATTATGCATTATTTTTATGAAAACTTTGAAAATGCCTTACAGATTGTATCATTATTTATTATAACTCATATGCCGGTACATAACTATGGACAAAGAGTTTATAAATCTTTGAAAACGATGCCACAATATGACTATAAGTTATACAGAAAAGTTATGCCCCTTGAAATAACTTTTACAGAGTTAAGTCCCCTGAGATATATGAAATTATAATGAAAAATGAAATAATTTTGGGTAAGCAGCCGATTTCATACTAAAAAAATATGACAGTGGGCTGCGCTGGAATGAAAGGAAGACGTGTAAAAAATTTCATCTCAATGGGATGGGCCGTTCGCGAGCGCATTAGGGACATATAGACAGACAGACAGACGGACGGAGATCGCCTTTTATATATAAGATATACCCATCCATGTTGGGTTTTCCTCTTGTCCGCTTACTTGTTAGGCCTCCCTCCATATACATCGTTTCCAGACTCTACACGCCCAAAGTATTTCATTTCCCTCACTTTCGTTTGTCTTAATAACCACATTTCTTTGACAATGAATCCCTGTTGAACGGTTCAGTGTGTTCTCTATTTCGCCCATGCAGGAGGAGGAGAGGGAGGAGGAGGGAGGAGGAGGAGAGAGTAGGAGGAGGGAGGAGGCGGAGGGAGAAGGAAGAGGGAGGAGGAAGAGGGAGAAGGAGGAGGGAGAAGGATGAGAAGGAGGGGGAGGAGGAGGAGGGAAGAGGAGGAGGGGAGGAGGAGGAGGAGGAATGTGAAGGGAGGAGGAGGGAGGAGGTAGAGGGAGGAGGAGGAGGGAGGCGGAGAGAGGAGGAGGGAGGAGGAGGAAGAGGGAGGAGGAGGAATGTGAAGGGAGGAGGGGGGAGGAGGTAGAGGGAGGAGGAGGGAGGAGAGGAGGAGGAGGGATTTGGAGGCGGCGGGAGGAGTAGGGTGGAGGAGGAGGCGAGGAGGAGGGAGGAGGAAGAGGGAGGAGGAGGGAGAAGGAGGGAGGAGGAGAACGCAGGAGGAGAAGGGAGCAGGAGGAGGATAGGAGGAGGAGGGAGGAGGTAGAGGGAGGAGGGAGGAGGAGGAGGAGGAGAGGGAGGAGGAGGGAGGAAGAATGAGGAGGAGGGAGAAGGAGGGAGGAGGAGGGAGGAGGAGGAAGAGGGAGGAGGAGGAATGTGAAGGGAGGAGGAGGAGGGAGGAGGAGGAGGGAGGAGGAGGTAGAGGGAGGAGGAGGGAGGAGGAGGAGGGAGAAGAAGGAAGGAGGAGGAGGAAGGAGGGAGAATGAGGAGGGGAGGAAGGAAAGAGAGGTGGAAGGGGAGGAGGAGGGAGGAGGAAAGAGGTAGGGAGAGGAGGAGGTAGAGGGAGGAGGAGGAGGAAGGAAAGGGAGGAGGAAGAGGAGGAGGAGGGAGGAGGAAGAGGGAAGAGGGAGAAGGAGGAGGGAGGATGATGAGGGAGAAGGAGGCAGGAGGAGGAGGAGGGAGGCAGGAGGAGGAGGGATGAGGAGGGAGAGGGAGGAGGAGGGAAGATGAGGGAGGAGGGGGGAGGAGGCGGAGGGAGGAGGCGGAGGGAGTAGGAGGGAGGAGGATGGAGGAGAAGGTGAGAGGAAGAGGGAGAAGGAGGAGTTAGGAGGGAGAGGGATGAGAGGGAGGAGGAAGAGGAGAAGGGTGGAGGGAGGAGGAGGAGAAGAGAGGGGGAGAGAGTTCGCCATTCCGAATTCATACTCGTCTAGTTCTTCCCTTCTACACGACTGTAGATAACTTCCTTACACATAAAAAGATGAATTGTTATTGATATTGCCGTGGCATGGAGGAATATCAGCAGCAGAGTTGATCAAAAAAACCAAAGACTGAGATCTACGGAGAGCCATGAACGCCTACGCCAGCCGGCACGGCACTTGATGATGATGATTGCCGTGTGACGATTCTGTGTAGTCACGTCATTTTCTTCCCTTTCCCTAAGCGTTTTGGTTCGGGGATTCTTTCATCATCATCATCATATATTTACGTACGTATTTTGGGAGGGGGAGGAGGGAGGAGGAGGAAGAAGAAAAAAAAAACTATGACAGTTGACAGCTCTGGAATGAAAGGAAGGTGTGTAGAAAATTTCATCTCAATCGGATGGGCCGTTCGCGAACAAATAAAGGACATACATATTTACATACATACATATATACATACACACATATTTACATACATACACTTTTTGTTTTTGCCATTTCCCCATGTTCGCAAATTTTGCATCCTCGCACACGCCAAAATTCATAAACCTCTGCCGGGCCCGAAACTACTTCCAACGTGGTGTATAGAATTGTCTGTTGCACAATGTAAAAAATTACGTTGTGTATCCTTTAAAACTATTTTGGTCGCGAGCTGTCCCTTGCTTAATGATGCGAGTCTAGCTCGTTCCTCTTCAAGTAGCCCCGTCTTGTGACTTTGGCGTCCCCCCCCCCCCCGCATAACCTTTTTACAGGACATCGCAGTCAACACCAGCATTTTTCAGCTTCTGTTGATGTCTAGGCAAGTTTACGTTCAGTAATTTATCATTGCTTTCTGAACGACCGGCTCACATACCTCCGTAAGTAACCAGCGCTGATGCGATCTGCTGCCAAATCTCGCGCAGCTGTGTTTTCGTACATGGGTATACGGGATTACGAACAACGTCCCTTACCCCTTGCGCCAGGGAGACAACTCATTCTCTACATGACAATCAGAGCTTCCTAAAAACCACGGCCCGCGGGCCAATTGTGGCCCGCCAGCTGTCAGAAAGTTGCATGCGAGGGCCTCGTTATTTAATGTTAATATATTCTCTTCATACATTCGTTCGTATTTCCTTATGCCAAGCTCTGTCATTACACCAAAACCGTCAGCACGAAGTAATTGATTTGAAATGCAATTCTGCACTGAGATGTCAATTTTCTGGAGCTGCCTGCTTCACCTTTAGCTGATCATATCATTTAATTCTGACGACTATTGCCTGTCGAACAATTTTAACACTTGCGTTTATTCACCCAGCGACACATTTGTCGTTTGGTTCGACTTACAGATGCGAGCAGCCATTTTTACGCAATGACCGTTATACCACACCAAAAAAAAAAAAAAAAAAGCAACGATGCAGGCAGGCCGACAGCAATCTAGCTGCGCTTATGACTTTAGGTACGACAGATTTGTGTCCAGACATTGATAAACTGGCATCTGAACATCAGTAACAGATTATGAAGACCAGTTACAATTGTAAATTAATTACATTAATAGCAACTTTCGAAACTGATTTCAAATTTATTGCTAAAAGAACATTTGATTTTAACCCAAACAATGACCGCAGTGTCGTACTGACACTGACTGCCTTTAAAGTTTTAGAATTTTGTTGACGAAAGTTAGAAAGGTAAGAATGATATTGCACGACTTTTATAATTTTATAACGTTGTGGCCCGCTAAACTACCGAAAATAGTAGATATGGCCCTCTGCTTGAAGAGCTTGGGAACTACTGAGGACTATATATATATAATATATATATATATATATATATATATATATATATATATATATATATATATATATATATATATATATATATATATATATATATCTGCTCTTCAAGCAGAGGGCTATATCTACTATTTTCAGTAGTGTAGCATACAAGCCTTAGACTAGTGCGAGGAAATGTAACCTAAAGACTAAATGTCTTGGCAGGGCAGACCAGCCCTAAGCCTTGGTCGGCACTCGGTCTGGAATGGAAGCTCCGAGAGGCAAACAATTGGAGTACTGCTTTTTTGATCCACCAGCTTCTGCAGCTTGTCTTGTTTCAGACATATTGTTGTTTCTTTTCCACTTAAATAAACTAGACAAGTTGAGAGAGGGATCATGCTGCGTGGGCAAAATATATTCTCTAAATTCAGCGCTGGCTTTGAGCTATATAGAGGTATAACTCCATTTTACACAATTACGTCCTTTAAGACGACCAGGTGCCAGTCAGTCAGGTTATTTTCACCTCTGGTTATTAAAATAGTCGGCGCTGCGGTGAAATGATTACAAACTCAGTTTGTAATCCCGCATACCGCGTTCTAAACACAGTTGCGGGCGATTTCAAAGCTGATTTTCATACAATGACAGCAATGGCAAATTACTAAACTTATGCTTGCCAAGAATAACAAAAAGCGAAATTGTGGGTTATACATAAGGGTAGATAATCCTAAAAATCTAATGTCACTCTTGATCAGCTACATTATACAGGGTTGTTTACCATGATGTATGGTCATCTCTAACGAGGCAAGACAGTTCCTGGTTGTTGCTGTTGTTGTTTGTTGTTATTGTTGCTTGTGTTGGTGGTGCTGTTGTTGTTTCGTGTTGCTTTTGTTGTTTGATGTTGCTGTTTTTATTGTTGGTGTTATTTGTTGTTGCTGCATGTTGTTGCTGTTTGTTGTTTGTTGGCGTTGCTTGTTTTTGTTTCTACTCGTTGTTGTTGTTGTTGTTTTGTTGTTATTGTTGTTGTTGCTTTTGTTGTTTGTTATTGTTGTTGTTATTGGTATTGAACACCAACGAACAAAAACAGCAACAACAACAACAAACAACACCAACAATAATAACAGCAACAACAAACAACAACAAACAATAACAAAGGAAGTCTCCGTGGCGTAGTGGTCAAGCCGTTTGACTCGGGCTCAGAAGGTTGTGGGTTCGAATCC
>JACEFZ010027745.1:247500-262186 GCA_014155875.1 Cepaea nemoralis
ACTTCTGATTCTTGACTTGGGGACGTAACTTACAAGCACCTCTGAAGTATGACAGCGAGGGACACTGGTAATAGGGTAAACTAATTCGCACACACAGTACAGTCCAGTGCACTAGAAGTAGTAGTACGTGTATGGACTACG
The DNA here is from genome assembly GCA_014155875.1 of Cepaea nemoralis. Classification (NCBI taxonomy): domain Eukaryota; kingdom Metazoa; phylum Mollusca; class Gastropoda; order Stylommatophora; family Helicidae; genus Cepaea; species Cepaea nemoralis. Next base: position 247,642 of record JACEFZ010027745.1, read on the forward strand.
TTTGAGTTCAAAGCCAGCGAAATTTAAAACAAAATCTTTCGTATTCTCTTCATGCGATCATCGGTGATCTGAAGAACTGGCACCACCAGAAGACCAACTTCAGAGTTCCTTGTAATGTCGCTACCGCTTGGAGATTAGTGTTGATTAAGAGGGCCAGCAGAGTTTTCTTAACTTACACGGAGAGGACAATCTTGCATGAAGTGAGGGTAGGGGAGTAAACGACGGGGTGGGGAGAAGACAAGCCAGAGTAATGTGTAAGAGAAGAAGAGTTAATATTATTGGTGACAGCTGTTTAAACTGTCAATAAAGCAAAGAATATGTGTGTGCGTGTGTATATAAGTGTGTTTGTGTGTGTGTGTGTATTTATATAGAATTGTATCGGGAAAAGAGCACAAACCCACCGAGACGCTGGTGACCGTGTGAGATGGCGAGCCATGACCACGCCTATTGACATGGAACACTGTAATGATGATGATGACGATATATATATATATATATATATATATATATATATATATATATATATATATATATATATATATAAAAATGGGTGATTGTGTGTGTGTGGTGTTAGTTTAGTGTGTGTGTGGTGTGTGTGTAGTGTGTAGTGTGTGTGGTGTGTGTGGTGTGTATGTGTGTGTGTGGGCGTGTGTGGGCGTGTGTGGTGTGTGCGTGGTAAAAGCAGTACTACTGTTGAACCGAGAAAGGCAGTCACCATCATGGTTTCATTAGTAACGAAGGGACACTTCCTAACTGCACCTCCATGTAGTAAGTTAAGGACGAAGCATACCTGTATGGCAAACGCAGCCCTGTGGTCGTAGTATCCCTCAGGATAAGTGGACATCTCTGTACCCGTGCAGGGCAGGGCGCTTGTGTGCCCTTAAAAGTCGACAATTGCTTTCAAAGCCAGTGGTAACATGCCCCATCCTGAGGTGGGTGGCAAGGGAAACCACTGAATCAAAACACAGTCAGAGAACGACTTTAGACAAATGTAGGAAAGGTATATAGAAAGGGCATTAGAGGGAATGGGAAAGTTAGGTAATGTAATAAAATGTATGGGATAGATAGAAATTAATATCCAAGCAACGAGTGTGATCAAATAGGCAGGGTCTATAGAAAATAGTATTGGATAAACACATAACAGTCAAAGCATTGCTTTGCTGATCCTGCAGCTTCTGTGGTTTGTCTTATTCAAGGCGTACTGGTGTCACATTTCCTCTGGAGTAAATAAACTAGGCATACCGAGTGCGGGATCATGCAGTGTGGTCAACACATGGTCTCTAAATTCACACCTGGCTTTGCGCTATGGAGAGGTATAACTATTTTACAAACTATCGTTTGTCGAGACTTTGAGATACCATTCAATCGCATACATAATAATATATTCTGGAAATGATCAACACGAAAAAGGAGTATGACGAATAAATAAGGAAACAGTTAAATAATTTAGTAGTTATTGAAGTATTTCAGATTAAGTTGTCATCATTAAAATCAAACTCAATCCAAAACATATAAATTGTATACAAATGTATGCACAATCAATGAAAAACATTGTATACAATACGTAGTTGACATTGTAAGTTATAAAAAGTATTCTTGCATGTCACATAGAACCAGTTCTAACATACGGCAGCAAATCATGGACAATTAGTAAACAAACGAACCAATCCCTGGGGGATTTGGATATGTGGTTTCATAGAAATTAGTTGAAAATCATTTACATGACGTCGCAGTCAACCCAAGCGTTTTTTGGCTGTTCTTAGCATTTCTAATCAAGTTTATGTTCAGTAGTTTCCCACTGCATTTACAGAAGAATGCTGACAATTTCCTTGACAGCTAAAATGCGTAACCTGGACATGTTGTGGGAGGCAAAGACACAAAGACATCTTATCACAAACCTCAGAGGCAGTCTTCAGTTTGTGGCCACATTTTGAGAAGCCAAATGTAGGAACATGTGACAACTGGAAGGATATGTGGACAGAGAGATAGACGAAGACAGCGAGGGAGATGTAGCGACAAAGTAGAACATTGAGAGAGATTGGCAGATGGAGAAAGAGAGATGGATAGAGAGTGGTAGAGAGAGAGAGAGAGAGAGAGAGAGAGAGAGAGAGAGATTGGGAGAGAGTGGGAGATAGGGAGAGATGGTTAGAGAGTGATAGATAAAGAGAGAGAGAGAGAGAGAGATGAGTGAGAATGCAATATAGAAAAAGATTGAGAGAGAGAGAGATGAGAGACATTGGGAGATGGACAGAGATGGATAGAGAGTGGTAGATAGATAGAGAGAGAGAGAGAGAGAGAGAGAGAGAGAGATTGGGAGAGAGTGAGAGATAGAGAGAGATGGTTAGAGAGTGATAGATAGAGAGAGAGAGAGAGAGAGAGAGAGAGAGAGAGAGAGAGAGAGAGAGAGAGATGAGTGAGAATGCGATATAGAAAAAGATGGAGAGAGAGATGAGAGACATTGGGAGATGGACAGAGATGGAGAGAGATGGGAGAGAGTGGGAGATAGAGAGAGTTGGATAGCGAGTGGTAGATGGAGAGAGAGAGAGATGAGAGAGAATGAGAGATGGAAAAAGATGGAGAGAGATGAGACAGTGGCAGATGGAGAGCGATGAAGAGAGAGATGAGAGAGAATGGAGATTGAGAGAGGATGTGAAATGGAGAGAGAAATGAGAGAGAAAATGGGACATGGAGATGGATCGAAAGAGAGAATGGGAGATGTGGAGAGATAGAGAGAGAGAGAGAGAGAGAGAGAGAGAGAGAGAGAGAGAATGGGAGATGAAGAGATGAAGGGAGAGATTGAAATAGAGAATGTGAGATGGAGAGAAAGATGAGAGTGAATGGGAGATAGAGAGAGAGATGTGGAGAGAGAAAAATTGAGAGAGAGAGGCGGAGATAAATAAAGTGAGAGAGATTGAGAGAGAGATGGAGAAAGATAGATGGAGAGAGAGACGTAGTGAAAGACTTAGAGAAAAAAAGATAGAGAGAGAGAAATTGAATGGAATATGGAGAGAGAATGAGAAACAGAAAGAAATGCAGGCAAGCCTAAACTGCCGTTGTGGGGCAATGGCTCCTAGTGCAATCGCCATATGTTCGAATCCTTTTCAGGGGCGTGAATTGTGTCATTGATTAGGGCTTCCAGTTCGACCCAGCCTAACAATGGGAACCAAATATTATCTGGGCAGTACAAACGTCCGGCATGATAATGACCACATCATCCATCAAGTGTTGGTTGGGCTCACACAAGAGGCTAGAGTCTTAAGTGCAGAATGTGGCTTAGATGTTCATACCAAAAAACAGGAAATCTATTATAATTAGCAGTGAAAAAAGAGAGGTCATTAATGCACATCACAGTAAACGGGAGATATTAGAACAAGTAACACGTTTCTCCTATCTTGGACATGTAATGACCGATGGTGGCAAAGCTGAAAGAGAAATGAAAATGAGAACAGGAATGGCAGAATGTGGCTTAGATGTTCATACCAAAAAACAGGAAATCTATTATAATTAGCAGTGAAAAAGAGAGGTCATTAATGCACATCACAGTAAACGGGGAGATATTAGAACAAGTAACACGTTTCTCCTATCTTGGACATGTAATGACCGATGGTGGCAAAGCTGAAAGAGAAATGAAAATGAGAACAGGAATGGCTGAAAATGTTTTCATCATCATGAAATCGGTATTAACATCTAGAGCAGTGATTCTCAGCCTTTCATCTTGGCCCATGCACCCCTCACCATATGTTCAGAATGTCTTTCCCCCCCCCCCCCCCCACCCCCTTTTCGCATTTCCTCCCTATAAATTCACCCCACCCTTTTTTTCCATTACACAGTATACGTAAAAATGGAAGCTAAATTTAATAACACATACTAGAACAAGTCTAGACGTCTACATAAAACGTGATTTGGGGATCTATTTACGTTATAAAACGAATTTCAGAAGAGCGAGAAGTATAAAACCGTAAAGTATGGAGGGAAAATCAATATCAAGTAATCAGTTCTTGTATTAATGTGATCTTGAAATAATCTTATCCCCCCCCCCCCCCGGAAATCCTAACATTCCCCCGGGGGGGGGGGGGGGGGAATACCCCACCGGTTGTGAACCACTGATCCAGAGATTTAAAAATGAGAATTGTCAAATATTATGTATATTTAACACTACTGCGTGGCGCTGAAACCTGGACAATAAATGAGCAATTAGAAAGTCGACGAGAGGCCCTGGATATGTGCATATGAAGAAGAATAAGTCATATTTCATGGGAACAAAAACAATGCAATACAGTGGTTCTAGAAATTCTGGGAATGAAAAGAGAGTTGGTGAAAGAAATAAAACAGAGTCACGTGAAATATTTTGGCCTCGTTAAAGGACATACCACTGTTATAAAAACCATACTGGAGGGTAAGAGAGCAAAAGGTAGACAACGATACAAGTGGGGAGATATTATCCAGAGATGAACGAACAGCAGTCTGATAGAATGTAAAATGAGGGCGACAGACAGAACGAATGTGCCAATGAATTTTATTTTCAAAGAGTCACAGATTGGGCACACAGGCCCGACTTTCATTCAGCTCTTTCTACCACCCATCTTTCATACATCAACATTATCTATTGTGCATGTAACATTCACTTTAAGAAAACATTGTGAAATGTAGGGCAGACTGTGTTGGAGATCCATTGCAGCCAACTTTCATTGTGGAGACATTACTGGATTGTTTAATTGAAAGACGTACACCTAATATGTTGCATTTCAAGAAAAAGCATCTTTAACTGTGTAGTGTATTCCGTGTTTCGACATTGTACTAGACATCCTGTTATCATTATCATCCCGTGTTGTGACTGTTGGCATACTTTGTGCAGACATAAATAAACGAACCTTGTGTAATCTGTTGTACCTGAAATCTGTGTCTTTGTTTGCACTGCCTTGTTATCTGTTTCACTTTAACTCTTTGAGTTCCATGTGTTTTCACAGCAGAACCGCAAAGGGAAACTAATAACGAAATACTAGTGCATCACGTGTAAGAAAGTTAAATATATACTGGGTACCGTGGTAGCCACAAAATATAGTTTAAGAATGGAGGTGGTGGCAGTCGCAGTTTCCGCTGGCTAGAGGACAAGTAGCACACACATGTCCTGATTGTAACGGACTCACAAAAGTACGATAATAAAGGTGAAGACAGGCATGTTTCGGTCATAGTGGCAGGCTCCCATTCAACAAACAAAAATAGAGAGCATCCGTTGGATTATTTCCACATGACATGCTGGTGTGTTGGGACGAGCCGGCGGACAGATTGGCTGAGTCTGCAGCAATGGATATGGTATTTAAGCATGATAAGTCAGATATGGTTCGGGTCTTTTGGAATCGTGTGTATGGTGCGGAAGAACAGATAGATTGTCACGATTTGGAGAGAATGGTACTTCAGAGAGTGAGCAGAGGAGCAGGCCGACACTCAAGGTTCCGAGTAAAGTTCAGACCGACATGTAATCAGACTGCTACTAGTACCAATAGTGTTGGGACTCTTTGCTGGCTGTTGCTGATAGGCACCAATCACGCATGGGAAAGTCCCAAGTGCTGTGATGTCGATTCTTGACTCAACAAAACTGGGTGCTGTAGTAGTGCAATGTTTAACACGCGTGCTTGTCTTCGCAGTGGTGAAGTTTCGAATTCGTATCCAGACGTATTTGAAATGTTGACCTGGGCCCCAGATCTACCCGGGCTAAAAGAAGTATTTGAAAATGTCTTGGGACGTAATGGCGGTAATCGTAATATTGACCACATTACTCTAGAGTGGTGATTGGTGTAGCACCATGTACATAACACGCTTCATGGCGTGTTCAATAAATCCCAAAATATATCTCCAAAACAGCTGCCAGATGTCTTTAGTGTTCTGTGATGAAAGTAGTGATCACTCGATCTCTCTTAATGCGACCCCACTTCTAGTGGTGGAATTATACACATAGTTATATAGCAATGTACACATAGATAGCGAAACCTCACTTCTAGAGGTGGAATCATACACATAGTTATATAGCAATGTACACATAGATAGCGAAACCGCACTTCTAGAGGTGGAATTATACACATAGTTATATAGCAATGTACACACAGATAGCGAAACCCACTTCTAGAGGTGGAATCATACACACAGGTATATAGCAATGTACACACAGATAGCGAAACCCACTTCTAGAGGTGGAATCATACACACAGGTATATAGCAATGTACACATAGATAGCGAAACCGCACTTCTAGAGGTGGAATCATACACATAGTTATATAGCAATTGTGACATGTTTGATTGAGTTGCCAGAGGACCTAGTTAGTAGTGTTCTCTGGAGATATATCTTGAATAATAAATAACAAGATAAAGGATATGATTTAGCACGTTTTGTCTAGAGGTCACTCAAATGAGCTAATCATTCCCGCAATAGCCTTTTTGGAGAACATTTTTCTTTGGCTCAACCCCCACTGTGAGACTATTATGTATCTACACAGAAATTTATAAAAGAAGTAAAATAGTTCACCCAAGGCCAGAGAAGATCTGAACTATTAGCCCCTGCACAACTGAGGATCCATCTCACTCATTATACTGTTGACAGTGTGCTGTTCGTCCGTCACATAGATCTTCTATATATTTTGTCAGTATGACCTATATCAGTTTGTCCCATTTCTTTGGGATTGTAGGACTCAATTATTTGTAGACAAACTTCAACAATAACTGTACATTACATCTGTTGGACAAGACATCTACATGACAGTTTCTTGACAAAAGTGGGACGTACATTCACAAGGAATTGTGTACACCAGCCATTGTACAAGACTTACATCATAAGAGATACTTGACAACATCTATACAAGACTTTTCACAATATGTATAACCAACCACAGCACTTAAGACAGTCACCAGAGACAACACTTGACAGCAACTGTACAAGAAATTCACTGGGGACATGTACTTAAAACACTGGTTCATGGAATACACAATTTATTGAGTTGATGGTGAGTCGAGTGATGACCATTGTCTCATCTCCTGTCATGTCAACACTTCAATTATTGCATAGAAAATGCATAAAATATGTCACACATGCAGGTTGATAAACAAGATACAACACCTCCCCATTACTCCACCCCCCAATAATAAACTTTCCTCCACCTCTCCTCTCTAATTACCACTACACCATTGACTTTTATCTCTTCTTCCACTGTTAATGAGGGAAAACCCAGGTAAGCCATAACCTGGGGCAAGCATAGGGACCTTCTGCTCCACTGGTCTGTTTAATCCTTTTAGCACCTATGATGGGTGTTGGACAGCTCAGGTTGCAGTTTTCCCCCATGATGATTTTCCAAGTCTGACTAATTATCCCCTACTGTCACAGTTTGAAGAAAAGCTACAGCCTTGTCTTTCACTGGTGAGTTGACTGTTTATGAAGTTGAGACTTAGGATGTTGTTCTCCTTTTCCTGTAGAGGAAGATCTAAGATACAAATATGTCCCAGTCTTCTTCCTTCTCCTCAGTCTATCTCACGTACTTTACATACAAGTCTTCATTCTGAAACACTGTGTGAGCACCAGGCTGGAGATTAACTAAGATAAGTCCTAGCCAAACAATCCATTGTCCCAGTCATTTCACCAGACGTTCTGAATGCGGTTAACCACCATAGACTTGTTGTTTAGTTCTCAGATGACATTTGATTGACTCAAAGATCACTGTCCAGTTCACCACTATTGGTAGTGCTTCAGATTGTGTGATTCTCCCATTTATGCATTCAGCTGTTAAAGAGCTGAGAGAAAACTCTTCTTAGATATTCCTGCCTTTTGATAGGGAGTCACTTCTGGATCTAGGACTTCTGTTTAGTTGTCCCAGATGATATATGGATGGCCTCTCCACCATACTGTTCTCTGTCGATATATAAAATGGCACAACATCTCTTTACATATGTTAAAAGATAATGTTATTATACATCAACAGACACAGATTGGGGATGGGGAGGAAAAGGATGGGTGTGGTCCCAACACACCTCTCCTAGTTTTGATGATGCAGTGTATTTCACTCTGATGTACTGTGGTAATCACAAGACCATATGCTGAGACAGGGTAGCTTAACACAATTACAAGCATTTATGTGGTCTAAGTTCCACCATGTTTGAACCACAGTAGATCTGGGCACAGGGAGGACCAGACACAGTACAGCAATCATTGTGACATAGCAACATGGGACAGGCATTGTGAAGGGAAATGGAAAATAGGCATTTACAACTGCAATATGCATTATGTATCAACTAATGGCATTTACCAAATTAGCAGACCAGACATCCATTCCAATGGCTGTGATGTTGGTGCATGAATGTCCTATTCCATATTCACACAGCAATGCCAGACCTCACCCCTTTTCTCAGACAGACCTGACTCACAGGTACATCATCTTTATCATCATCATGTGCTCTTTCCCCACTGAGTAATTTTCATGTCTACTACAGTAGGTAACAGAAGCTCAATTGCATAACAACTGTTCACATATGCACCAAGCACATATGTGGAAAACATGTTTAGTCCCTGTAAGTTTGCATGAGCCATACATTATATTCAGCCAACTGAGACACAGGTTCACACACCTATGGTTCTCTTAGGAACTAGTTTATATGAACCATCCAACAGTAGAGGTAATAGTGTAATACTTCAGGGAGAAATGGTATTAATTCTCCTGAGCGTAATGTATCTACCAGGCATCACATAGACTTAGCAATTCTGGCGTGCCACATACAACCTGTTTACAGATGGATATTGAAGCATCTTTCCTTCCACTAGATGTGAGAGGCTATTTATTAAATCACCAACTCACTCACTCCATCATTCTCAGCGTTTTACAAAGGAACGTGTACATGTTTCATCACTCATTCCAAGTCAGACTGCCATGTTAACTCGCGAGAGCAAAGGTACAGTTGATTCAAGAATAAGTCATCCTAGGCATGAAGAATGCACAAGGGGTTTGGGTTTGCGAATTTGCCTGAGTGCGCTATACATTCATCAAGCATACGCAACCAGTCACAACAAGGGATTGATATGCACTTGGAGTATACAGCGTGAAAGACATGTCAAGGTTGAAGAAGCAGTATTCAGAATACTGGCGCACAGAAGTTAGGTTTTCCACTTTCACATTTTATTCATAAAATACTCTTATATTCTTCTCATTCGTTCACTAGGCACAACTACAACATTAAAGTATGTTTTAAAGTGGTACCTGTTGTCCAGAGAACAATATATTATTGAATCTTTAAGGGCATTGTTGGGTCATCACATCACACTAGCGACCGCTCCCGGTGAAATCCCCGCTCAACTAATGAGATTTTAAAATATGGCCCAGGAATAGCGTGGGCTCATTACTGATTAGCCAATGAAAACCAAGCGCATACCTCTGCCCTCCCCCAACTCGTTCTAGAACATACGATCTAATAATAGCCCTTCTATTTGGGATGGTCCCCGTTAAGACTTAAAGTATCTTTATGAAATGTGTCGGACTGGGAATGGGGATTCTGTTCCATCATGCTACAGCAATGTACACACAGATAGCGAAACCGCACTTCTAGAGGTGGAATCATACACATAGTTATATAGCAATGTACACACAGATAGCGAAACCTCACTTCTACAGGTGGAATTATACACATAGTTAGGTAGCAATGTAGACACAAATGGTGAAATACAGATAATACAAGTTGAAAACAGTCCCACGTGTTACTCCTGCAACAAAGTAAGAGATAATAAGCACTGACACAGTGTGCATAGCTTATAAATCAATCATGTGCCATGCCGGAAAGCGTGGACGGTCATGACTCGACATTTCACTCGATCACCAGTGTCGTGGATCAGCTCAGTGTTCCTGTCTCATTTTCACTCGGCCACAGAGTTTTGGAACGAAGACTTTACTCTTGTCCGGATTTCGCCCTGAAGTCAAGCCATCAAGATATTTAATGTTTGTCTTCCCCTTGTATCGAAACATAGGTGAAATATCATAGAGGGGGTCTTAAAACACACCGTGAAGAGAATCAGAGGCAGAGAAGAATCTGTTGAAATGTGTTTAAAGGGCAAGAGTATTGAGTTTATTGCAGCTGGTTGATTCCATTTGACTCGGTTTCTTTACGCAGGGAGCCATGCCGAAAGCGTCTTTCAAAGCACGAACTCTTAGCTTTGGCGACGGCCCCCAGGAGACTCTGAGAAACGTGCACTCGTACACAGGAACGACGTGGCCCAGAATCGAATCCATAACTTTCGTAGCGAGAGGTAGGCCATGCAAGTAGGTCGTCACAGAGACACTTAGATAAGAATAACATCGGGAGAACATGGACAGAGAAGAAAGAGATAGGACAAGATAGGACTGCTTGGAGTGAGTTGCTTGAGGGCCTGTCCTAGAACGAGTAACGGAAGGCAGCAGCAGAGAAATAAATACACTGTGACAATGATCACGTTAGCAGCCAGAAAAATAGATAGTAAGAGAACACATTGCATGATGGCTGAGATAAACAGAAAGATTCAGTAACACGTTACACATTTCTTGGGACTGAATGCTAATCTCTCTCTGTGGGCTCTAAATGGCTGTAAAGGTATATTGTCTTGTAGCCGAGATAGTGAAACAATTAATCGTTGTCTAAGAGATACTGTTTCCTAGCAATATGGGATTTCCTATGCCCCAATTCCGCCACTATCTCCAAGGTTTACAAAATGGAGACATCTACAATCAGATGTCGTCTCCACAGTGTAGGTTGGCCACCGTTGGTCTTAAACACTTTGTCTCCCATGCTGGTTGTGCACTCTGCAGGGTTGCTGGTCCTCCGTCTCTTGATGTTATCTTCCCACCTTGTTTCCCTGGCAGGCATGATACTCTGGACGCATCATTAAGTGAACAATCTTTAAAACTTAGTGGCAACTGGAAAAATTGACGGGGAATAGTGCAGGGGGAAGGCAGTTAGATGAATACATAGATGACCACAAGGCATAATCGGGGCAAGAATGCATATTTCATCCAACACTGGTGATTGTGTGGGCTGGCGATCAATAACCGACCACGCTTATCAGTTTAGAACATGAGGATGATGATGATGTATCGCTGTCTGAATCTTTTCATTCGTATGTGATTTCCATAACAGTGCTTGTTCCTTTAATGTGATCCAGTATGAGCATTCCTTCCAACCTCAGGCTACAGGGAGAATTGTGAAGGAATAGTCTGGTTCTTTTTCCTTGATCACAAGTGGTCTGACTATGGAATTCATGGCAGTAAGTAGAGCAGTTATATGGGCCGAGACACACACCTTCACTCGGGCATGCTTCGCTGGTGACTCAATGAATATGCTCAGGAAAATAGTGATGGGTTGGAACCAAAGACAGTGGTTGGTGTCTTTGGGGCGGTCACGGTTAGCAAAGATTTGTTTCATTTTCGTGCCAGGGCATGCTGGTGTACAAGGAAATGAACAGACTGACAGGCTTGCAGGTAAGGTTACTGTAGAGGGAGGACGAGCCATGGACCAGGCTGATATACTTAATTCTCTACGAGAAGTACTTTTGCGAGAACTAAGTGATGACTCTGAATCTACAGTCATGGCCAGACTCCATGAACAGCTAGTTAAAAGAAGTGAGGCCAGACAAAAACACCGCAGAACGCTATAGAATATTAATATATCAACAGAGAACTGGTGTCGCGAGCCGCTACACGCTGCTGGATTTATTGAGGAAGGGATCGGAGCACGTATGAACTGAATGGTTCGATGTCATGAGGATGATCTGTCGACTAACTAATTAACTTTATGTGACCAAATGTTTAACACGTCTCTTTTTTAAAAAAGAAATCCTTTTAACTCTGTTTTCATTAGCAGCCTTTCTGGAACCTATGTATTTGATTGTTTTTCTTTCAGTGAAATATTGCATATTCTTATGTACATTCACGTTTCCAGAGTTTTAATTTGACTTCTAAGTTGCTTGTTCATTGCTCAAATCTATGTGCCGAATTCTATAGTTAAATAATTATAGAATTTGATACTTCTTATTTTAATGCAATGTTTATTTCTTTAGATGTTAATATTTTCATGTAGCTGAAAATACATTTGCTGTTCTCTAATTTACTTTTACTATCATAAGGTCTTCCTAATCTTCACACTAGTCTTTCTCTCTCTCTCTCTCTTCCCCCCCCCCCGCCCCACCCTTCTTCTCCTCCTACTCCTACTCCTCCACTTCCTCCTCTTTATCTTCTTCTTCTTACCCCTGACACTGACCATGCCTCCGCACCTGCCCCGACTCCTGTCCTGCTCCTGCACTTAACCATAACCCTGATCCTAACCTTTAATCCTAACTCTATCCATACCCCTTCCCTACCACTAATCCTAAACTTACGCCTACCGTTAACCCTACCCCGGCCCCGGCCCCTAACTCCAACCCCAACCCTAACCTCAACTCCAACCCAAACCTTAACCCATGTTCCTTATCCCTTTAACCAATAAGCCCTTAAATATTGAGCACAACGCACTACTGGCAACGCTGATCGTATTTTGGTATGAACTTAAGGACTATCCACGTCAATGTGTGGATGGACGTGGATAGGCCTTAGGTTCATACCAAAATACGATCAGCGTTGCCAGTAGTGGGTTAGTGCTCAATATTTAAATCTCAAATCCCGAAACAACCAAATAAATCAATTTGATTATTGCTCGCTGGAATTTAGGCAGCCTGGTGTGCCTTACCAGTGAGAAAACCTGATCGTTCGGGTCCACATCGATTGACGGACATCAGTCGCGGCGATCGGGCAAATCTTGAGCTACAGCCTGCGATCGGTGACGTTGTAATATTCTGTTATGATAATTTGGCCGTGTCCAGTGTGTGCCGCGTGGTTACACACCCGCTTCACACGCCAGTGATGCGGGGTTTGTTTCCGGATCCGGTCAAGGATATGCACTACTGACGAGCTCAAACGAGAGCGAAACTCGAGTCTAGTGCTTCCACATTGACGTGGGTAGGCCTTAGGTTCATACCAAAATACGATCATTGTTGCCAGTAGTTGGTTGTGCTCAATATTTAAATCTCAAATCCTGAAACAACCAAATAAATCAATAACCTTTAACCCCAACCCTAACCCCAACTTTAACTCAGACAACAACAACAGCAGCAACACCTACAAAATGAACAGAAGCAACAACAGCAGCAGCAGTGGCAGCAACAACAACAACCACCAACAACAATAATAACAACAACAACCAGTAACATCATTAAAAACCAGCAACAACAACAGTAATAACAACAACAGCAACAGCAATTAACAACAACCAACAACAACAACGGGGCAGTTTTAAAAATTAACTAGACGAAACAGGAACAAACAGAACTATCCAACTAGAACTCAACATAGAAGAAGATTGCTTGCAAAGACGTATACAGCTGTGACACCACCATGTAAACGTCCAGGACCCTGTGACTCCTGTGCTAGCCGAGCTGATCGTCAACTCCGCTGGTTTTGTCGACGCTGCTTCCACGCTTCGGTTCATCACTTGTCACAGTGAGGGGACGTTTGTGCGCCTCATCCTTCTTGCTCTAGACCCGCAAAGTGTGATGGCGCTATTTCATCACAGACCCATATCAGGGAATTTTCACAACTGTCATCTACTCTCATCTACTGCCTATAGCACCTTGCGGTGTAGGACAGGGCTGTCTTGAACTTGCGGAATTAAGGATGCCTGACTAGTGCAGTCGCCGAGAAATGTAGGTTACATAATATAGGTTACTGATTAGCCTGATACCAGCGCTGTGGAGAATGGGTTAAGAAGATCATAGGCAATCCCATAAACCGCATTCGAAACAGCTGTGGGCGATACTGAACGTAATCTTGCCAAGAAATCACTAACAGACTTATAATGCTAGTTTTACTGCACGGATTGTAAAGGATATTCAATTAACCAACTGAAAAGTCTGATATATTTTCCATATAATCCTACTTCTGAAATAAATTGCACTAGCCAACCGATTGAGAAGGTGGCATGAGGGAAAATCATCAGCAGAGTTGATCCAGAACACCAAAGACCGAGATCTGTGGAGAGACATGAACGCCTACGCCCGCTGGCAGCGAACTTTATAATGATGATGAGCGAACCTAACGGCCTAGTCTAGAAACGAACCTAGGACCTTATTAGCAAGAGGTAGACGGAGTAACCTCTTGTCCACGGATACCCTATCGGGAGAAATACCCCTTTCACCAACCTGACCCCAACAAATGATACAACTTCCCTGTCTTTCACACGAGTAACAGACAACCAACTAACAAAACAAAGCCTAGTATATGTGTCCATAAGACGAATCATAAACATACGACGGCACTTTAAAATAACAATAAAAGTAACAATAACAGTTATGGTTAATAGAGTTATAAAATCCCAACAGAGATTAAGTTATCGCCATATGATAGCATTAGCTAAAGTGGAGAATGACTTCTTTCATTTCGTTCATAAATTTTTAATCATATATTCTGGTAGCAAAAATACAGAGTGGTGTTTTCCCAAACCCGACCCCCCTGTCAG
>JACEFZ010027746.1:0-162500 GCA_014155875.1 Cepaea nemoralis
ATTAAAGGCCAAAAAAAAAGCCTGTAAAAATTTGAAAAAAGGTTTTTCAAAAAAATTAAAAAAATTTAAAAAAAATTTTGCAATTTTGAGAAGCTTCCGTTCTGTTTTGATGGTAAAGACTAAGTCTTCCACAATTTGAAAAAAAAAAAAAAAAAAGAAATTTGTAGCTTTTTGACAACAGAAAAAATAAATTTTGAGCCGACATTTTCTTGAACTTAGTGACGATGAGTTGGATTTAGTGCGAACCCATTCAAATTATCAGTTGAAAATGTTTCTGATGATTGACAAGATGCATTTCTGGAGCAGTAAACTGATTCGATGATTCGGGAGCAAGAGATGTGTTCGATGAGAAACCAGTCACGGAATTTTGGCCTTCGGCGTGCGATTCCCACTAAAAAGTGGCAGAAAAAACAATCCGTGCATTGCTTCAATTTGTATCATTCTATCTTTGTGAGTCAGGTTTTTCAGCTATGCTGGAAATTAAAACGAAACAACGTAATAGATTAGATGTTGAAAATGGATCTCCGTTGTGCCATTTCAAGCACTCCTCCGCGTATTTCAGAATTGCTGAGGGAAATAACAATCACAGTGTTCTCATTGATCACAATCTTCATGTGAATGAAGTTAATTACAAATGTAAAATATTGAGCGTTTTGTTTGATGTAGCATTATTTTTTGGCAATCTGGTGTTGTGTATTAAGTTACAATTTTTTGAGGTTGTAACTTTTTAAAATTGTAATATGATTAAACTGGTGTGTTAATAAAATATTGTGAATATAAAAATTTGCTTTTATTTAAGTTTTAATATCCATCAGCATATTCATGAGCCATTACATGCATAAAACTACACTATAAAATTAATATATGCATGTAAATGTTATGTACAACTATGGAAGAAACTAAGGATTTTCAGTATTATAGGCATGTTATTTTGAATGCACCCTTTGAGGCTGACAGTTTTGGAAAGGGGGGAATGACATTCCGATATATGGTAAAAGGGTGCATGGCCAAAAAAGGTTGAGAACCGCTGCACTAGATTGTTAGTACAGTTAGGCTCCACTGACAATAATGAGTGTGAAAACTAAACTGAATATAGCTAGACTCATAACTAGGAATAACGTACATTAATCTTTATTAATCTCCAACATTCAAAATACAACCCTAGGGACAAGTAAATGTCCACACATCACATTATTCTGAAAGAATACATGAATAAATCAGTGGTTGTGTTACTGGCCGAACCTCTATTCACACCGGGATGTCTGTCTACCTCTACCCGTCTGTCTGCCAGGCTGATAACTTGTGGTCCATTTTGACCGTAAAGCACAGAGAGACCTGGCAGTGGCTACACGCTCGTCTGTATGTCTGTCTGTCTTGTCTGTCTGTCTGTCTGTCTGTCTGCCCGTCTGTCTGTCTGCCTGTCTGTCTGCTCGTCTGTCTGTACGCCTGTCTATCTGTCTGTCTCTGTAAGGCTGATCACTTGAGGTCCACTTTGACAGTAAAGCACAGAGAGACCTGGCAGTGGTTACACGCTGGCCTGCCGCCCCAGTGGGCATGTGTTGGACTCCACCTGGGAACTGTCATGTTGTTTTATTGGGCTGAACTCCAGCCTAAACATCGGTACCACGAAATGCCGACGTGATATGGCTGAACTCCAGCCTAAACATCGGTACCACGAAATGTCGACGTGATATGGCTGAACCTCAGCCTAAACATCGGCACCACGAAATGTCGACGTGATATGGCTGAACCTCAGCCTAAACATCGGCACCACGAAATGTCGACGTGATATGGCTGAACCCCAGCCTAAACATCGGTACCACGAAATGTCGACGTGATATGGCTGAACTCCAGCCTAAACATCGGTACCACGAAATGTCGACGTGATATGGCTGAACCTCAGCCTAAACATCGGCACCACGAAATGCCGACGTGATATGGCTGAACCCCAGCCTAAACATCGGTACCACGAAATGTCGACGTGATATGGCTGAACCTCAGCCTAAACATCGGCACCACGAAATGTCGACGTGATATGGCTGAACCCCAGCCTAAACATCGGCACCACGAAATGTCGACGTGATATGGCTGAACCCCAGCCTAAACATCGGTACCACGAAATGTCGACGTGATATGGCCGGCGTGGTAGCAACAACATCAACGCCCACAGCCAGTTGGTCCATACAAATATGGAGAAGCACCATATAGCCAAAAATCTTAAGACGCGCAAAGCGATCCTCTCCCGTGTACTTGCTCCACCAAGCTCTTCAGTCCAGACGTCTTCAATCCTCTCCGGTTTACTTGCTCCAGGTCTGCAGCCCAGACGTCTTTCATTCTCGACACAATACACCAGCCGAGTGGGTTTCCGGCTGACATCATGTCCCATCACTTTGTTGTCGGCACAATACACCAGCAGAGAATATTGTGGACTGTTTGTGAAATATCCCATTATACTGTGGAGTGTTTGTGGGATATCATAAAATATTGTGGAGTGTTTGTGGGATATCATAAAATATTGTGGAGTGTTTGTGAAATATCCCACCATACTGAGGACTGTTTGTGAAATATCCCACCATATTGTGGACTGTTTGTGAAATATCCCATTATACTGTGGAGTGTTTGTGGGATATCATAAAATATTGTGGACTGTTTGTGGGATATCATAAAATATTGTGGAGTGTTTGTGAAATATCCCACCATACTGAGGACTGTTTGTGAAATATCCCACCATATTGTGGACT
The DNA here is from genome assembly GCA_014155875.1 of Cepaea nemoralis. Lineage (NCBI taxonomy): Eukaryota > Metazoa > Mollusca > Gastropoda > Stylommatophora > Helicidae > Cepaea > Cepaea nemoralis. The sequence continues at coordinate 2,742 of JACEFZ010027746.1, forward strand.
GTTTGTGAAATATCACATCATACTGTGGACTGTTTGTGAAATATCACATCATATTGTAGAGTGTTTGTGAAATATCCCACCATATTGTGGACTGTTTGTGAAATATCCCACCATATTGTGGACTGTTTGTGAAATATCACATCATATTGTAGAGTGTTTGTGAAATATCACATCATATTGTGGACTGTTTGTGAAATATCCCATCATATTGTAGCGTGTTTGTGAAATATAACATCACATTGTAGAGTGTTTTTGAAATATCACATCATATTGTGGAGTGTGTGTGAAATATCCCATCATATTGTAGAGTATTTGTGAAATATCACATCATATTGTAGAGTGTTTGTGAAATATCACATCATATTGTGGAGTGTTTGTGAAATATCACATCATATTGTGGAGTGTTTGTGAAATATCACATCATATTGTGGACTGTTTGTGAAATATCACATCATATTGTGGACTGTTTGTGAAATATCACATCATATTGTGGAGTGTTTGTGAAATATCACATCATATTGTGGACTGTTTGTGAAATATCACTTCATATTGTGGACTGTTTGTGAAATATCACTTCATATTGTGGACTGTTTGTGAAATATCACATCATATTGTGGATTGTTTGTGAAATATCACATCATATTGTGGACTGTTTGTGAAATATCCCATCATAGTGTAGAGTGTTTGTGAAATATCCCATCATTTTGTGGACTGTTTGTGAAATATCCCATCCGAGTGTAGAGTGTTTGTGAAATATCCCATCATATTGTGGACTGTTTGTGAAATATCCCATCATTTTGTGGACTGTTTGTGAAATATCACATCATATTGTAGAGTGTTTGTGAAATATCCCATCATATTGTGGACTGTTTGTGAAATATCCCATCATATTGTAGAGTCTTTGTGAAATATCACATCATATTGTGGACTGTTTGTGAAATATCACATCATATTGTGGACTGTTTGTAAAATATCACTTCATATTGTGGACTGTTTGTGAAATATCATATCATATTGTGGACTGTTTGTGAAATATCTCATCATATTGTGGATTGTTTGTGAAATATCACATCATATTATAGAGTGTTTGTTAAATATCACATCATATTGTAGAGTGTTTGTGAAATAATCTATCATATTGTGGGGTGTTTTGGTTGATTGATTGATTGATTGATTTAGGAACTGACATCACAGCATTCGGAGCATTCTAATAGGCGCTTCGTCCCCATCATCAGCAGCCAGCGAAGAGTTCCAACATCAATAGTACCAGTAGCAATCTGATTATATGTCCGCCTCGCCTTTCCTCTGAGCGTCGAGCATCGGCCAGATCCCCTCGTCACTCCTCGCTGCCTCATTCTTGCCAGACCATGATGAACCATTTGTACACGTGCTCCCACAAGGCCGCAACCACGCCTGCCTTGCCATGCATCAATACTCCATCAAGTTTTGCAGAGCCAGCCAATCTGTCCGTCTGTTCATTCCCCAGCACACCGGCATGCCCCGGAGAAATGATCCAGACGATGCTTGCCACCCGTGACCTCCCAAGCGAAGCAAGCCACTCTGCACGAAGCATGCCTGTCCTCACCTTCCTCAGCATGCTTTCTGAGTCAGTTACAACCACGATATGTGTGTGTATCGTATTCTCGATCCAGCGGAAAGCTGCAGTGACCGCCTCCACTTCCATTCTTAAGCTAGATGTTGTGGTATCATATGCCAGGCTCTCCTGCACCAAACGTCGGCCATTAGCTTTTGCTATGAACCCCCAGGCACTTCTCCTACCTCTCGACACCGAACCATCTGTGTTGATAATTACATCACCCGAGCGAACATTATATTGTGGAGTGTTTGTGAAATATCATAAAATATTGTGGTGTGTTTGTGAAATATCGCATCATAATGTGGAGTGTTTGTGAAATGTCATAAAATATTTTGGAGTATTTGTGAAATATCCCATCATATTACTGAATGTTTGTGAAATATCCTATCATATTGTAGATTTTTTGTGAAATATCCCATTATATTTAGATTGTTTGTGAAATATATCATTATATTGAATATTTGTGAAATATCCCATCATAGTGTTTAGTGTTTGTGAAATACCATAAAATATTGTGGGGTGTTTGTGAAATATTCCATTATACCATTAAGTGTTTGTGAAATATCCCATTATACCATTAAGTGTTTGTGAAATATCCCATTATACCATTAAGTGTTTGTGAAATATCCCATTATACCATTAAGTGTTTGTGAAATATCCCATTATACCATTAAGTGTTTGTGAAATATCCCATTATACCATTAAGTGTTTGTGAAATATCCCATTATACTGTGAAGTATTTGTGAAATATCCCATTATACCATTAAGTGTTTGTGAAATATCCCATTATACTGTGAAGTGTTTGTGAAATATCCCATTATACCATTAAGTATGTGTGAAATATCCCATTATACTGTGAAGTGGTTGTGAAATATCCCATTATACCGTTAAGTGTTTGTGAAATATCCCATTATACTGTGAAGTGTTTGTGAAATATTCCATCATATTATCACCGTATTTGATTCGAAGGTCGCGGTTTAATACTGGCTGATTTGACCATTTTTGTGGAAAGTTGGAATGGTACTGATGAACTCAAGACCTAATATACGGTAGAGAAATCAATACAATCATATATCTATATCCAATTTCTCCAATGTATACCCCACAGATATGGTTGTCTGTATCTAATTTCCCTAGCTTATATATTTCAGTAATGATTGACTATATCTATTTTTTCTAATTTATACCCTACAGTCTTGATCACCTGTATCTAATTTCTCTAATTTATACCCTACAGTCATGATTTTATATATCTAATTTATCTAATTTATATCACACAAGCTTGATCGTCTATATCTAATTTCTACGGTAAATTGTTCACACTGATTTGGGACATTGTGGGATGTCTTTCTGTACATGAACAACAGACGCCATGGCAACACGAAGCTCACAGAATAAACAGTCATGGCAGGATTTGATCTCATCATGACACGACACAAGCAGCAGAAACATGTAGTGAATTCTACATGAAACGCAGTTACGTTTACAATCAGACCCCGTGGAATATTGGCATCCAAAAGTAATGTGTATTACAACAATAAAGTAGCCCAAACTGCTAGTCCCTCAGTCGGAGACGATCAATGTTGACAGAGACGATACGATCCTGTCATTGTGAGGATTCAAATGGATGGAGATGATGATTCATGCTGATAGAAACTGCTGAATGTATTCATGCTAACCGCCAGTGTGGTCTTTTTGCTTGTCTCTTTAATAATCACCATGATCACTTCACTTTTTGTTGTCCGTGTCTAGTGACTTCTTATTACCGCTGAACCTCAGCAGTGATAGACTCTGTCCTGTATCCAAGAGCTACTCACAAGCTCTCGGTATTCCTCCAGAAATGTGTCCAGACTTCCAGCTGAGTCATTCGTGAACGGTCTGTTTGCCCATGCTGGCTCGTAGAGGCAGTTCCACATCAATCCACTCGTTGGGCTGGTCTATCATACTCTGCCAGGCCGCTATCTCTTCCCCGCGGCCGTCCATCCAATCTACAGGTTTGCCTCTGTGTAATCCTGCAAGGCCATCAATGGCAACAGTAAGTATGTGCTAGAGAAACACACAGCATCAACAAATCACAAACATTTTACAACACATGTTTGGAAAACACATTTCAACAAATCATCAAAATGTGGCAACACTTGCAAGGTAAAGACGCATCAACAACAAATCATGAACATGTGACAAAACCTGCATACACGCGTGAAAGCATGTGCAGGGTTGATGGTATTCGTGAATGCATTAAACATAGTGCCTTGTGAATATCTGATGCATATGTGATCTCTCGTGTAACTCAACCTTATCAGACTCCATGTGTAACCTCTCGTGTATCTCAACCTTATCATACTCCATGTATGACCTCTCGTGTATCTCAACCTTATCAGACTCCATGTGTAACCTCTCGTGTATCTCAACCTTATCAGACTCCATGTATGACCTCTCGTGTATCTCAACCTTATCAGACTCCATGTATGAACTCTCGTGTATCTCAACCTTATCAGACTCCATGTATGACCTCTCGTGTATCTCAACCTTATCAGACGCCATGTGTGACCTCTCATCTATTTCAACCTTATCAGACGCCATGTGTGACCTCTCATCTATTTCAACCTTATCAGACGCCATGTATGACCTCTCATCTATCTCAACCTTATCAGACGCCATGTGTGACCTCTCATCTATTTCAACCTTATCAGACGCCATGTGTGACCTCTCATCTATTTCAACCTTATCAGACGCCATGTGTGACCTCTCATCTATCTCAACCTTATCAGACGCCATGTGTGACCTCTCATCTATCTCAACCTTATCAGACGCCATGTGTGACCTCTCATCTATTTCAACCTTATCAGACGCCATGTGTGACCTCTCATCTATCTCAACCTTATTAGACGCCATGTGTGACCTCTCATCTATCTCAACCTTATTAGACGCTATGTGTGACCTCTCATCTATCTCAACCTTATTAGACGCCATGTGTGACCTCTCATCTATCTCAACCGTATCAGACTCCATGTATGACCTCTCGTGTAGCTCAACCTTATCAGACGCCATGTATGACCTCTCGTGTATCTCAACCTTATCAGACGCCATGTGTGACCTCTCATCTATCTCAACCTTATCAGACGCCATGTGTGACCTCTCATCTATCTCAACCTTATCAGACGCCATGTGTGACCTCTCATCTATCTCAACCTTATCAGACGCCATGTGTGACCTCTCATCTATCTCAACCTTATCAGACGCCATGTGTGACCTCTCATCTATTTCAACCTTAACAGACGCCATGTGTGACCTCTCATCTATCTCAACCTTATCAGACTCCATGTATGACCTCTCATCTATCCCAACCTTATCAGACTCCATGTATGACCTCTCATCTATCTCAACCTTATTAGACGCCATGTGTGACCTCTCATCTATCTCAACCTTATCAGACGCCATGTGTGACCTCTCATCTATTTCAACCTTATCAGACGCCATGTGTGACCTCTCATCTATCTCAACCTTTTTAGACGCCATGTGTGACCTCTCATCTATCTCAACCTTATTGGACGCTATGTGTGACCTCTCATCTATCTCAACCTTATTAGACGCCATGTGTGACCTCTCATCTATTTCAACCTTATCAGACGCCATGTGTGACCTCTCATCTATCTCAACCGTATCAGACTCCATGTATGACCTCTCGTGTAGCTCAACCTTATCAGACGCCATGTATGACCTCTCGTGTATCTCAACCTTATCAGACGCCATGTGTGACCTCTCATCTATCTCAACCTTATCAGACGCCATGTGTGACCTCTCATCTATTTCAACCTTATCAGACGCCATGTGTGACCTCTCATCTATTTCAACCTTATCAGACGCCATGTGTGACCTCTCATCTATCTCAACCGTATCAGACTCCATGTATGACCTCTCGTGTATCTCAACCTTATCAGACGCCATGTGTGACCTCTCATCTATCTCAACCTTATTAGACGCCATGTGTGACCTCTCATCTATTTCTACCTTATCAGACGCCATGTGTGACCTCTCATCTATTTCAACCTTATCAGACGCCATGTGTGACCTCTCATCTATCTCAACCGTATCAGACTCCATGTATGACCTCTCGTGTAGCTCAACCTTATCAGACGCCATGTATGACCTCTCGTGTATCTCAACCTTATCAGACGCCATGTGTGACCTCTCATCTATCTCAACCTTATCAGACGCCATGTGTGACCTCTCATCTATTTCAACCTTATCAGACGCCATGTGTGACCTCTCATCTATCTCAACCTTATCAGACGCCATGTGTGACCTCTCATCTATCTCAACATTATCAGACGCTATGTATGACCTCTCGTGTATCTCAGCTTTATCAGACTCCATGTGTGACCTCTCATCTATCTCAACCTTATCTGAATCTACGTGTGACCTTTCATCTAACCGCTTATCTAACCCAATCATATCCAACTACATGTGCCACCTCTCATCTAACCTCTTATCTAATCCAATCATATCCAACTCCATGTGCGACCTCTTATCTAACCTCTTATCTAACCTCTTATCTAACCCAATCATATCCAACTCCATGTGTGAGCTTTCATCTAACCGCTTATCTAACCCAATCTTATCCAACTCCATATGTGAGCTCTCATCTAACCTCTTTTCTAACCCAATCTTATCCGACTTCATGTGTGAGATCTCATGTATCTCAGCTTTATCAGACTCTGTGTGTGACCTTTCATCTATCATGTCCCAAGTTTAGTCGCACTCCCCCTAGTTACGGGATACGTAAACCCACCATATCACAAGTTGAGTCGCACACTGCATTGTTACGAGATACACGAACCCACCATGTCCGAAGTTGAATCGCAGACCTTTTAGTTACGAAATACATGAAACCACCTTGTCCCAATCTAAGTCGCACACCCTCTAGTAACGAGATACATACAATACACATGAACTCAAAGTGTCTCAAGTTGAGTCGCAGACCTCTCAGTTACGAGATTCATGAACCCACTATGTCCCAAATTGAGTTGCACATCCCCTAGTTACGAGATACATGAACACATCATATCCCAAGTTGATCCGCAGACCTCCTAGTTTCGAGACACATGAACCCATCATGTCCCAAGTTGAGTCACACACCTCCTAGTTACGAGATACATACACTACACATGAACTCACCATGTCACAAGTTGAGTCACACACCCCCTAGTTACAAGATAAATGAACCCATCATATCTCAAGTTGAGTCACACACCCCTTAGTTACGAGATACATACACTACACATGAACCCATCATGTCCCAAGTTGAGTCACACACCCCCTAGTTACGAGATACATACATTACACATGAACTCACCATGTCCCAAGTTGAGTCACACACCCCCTAGTTACGAGATACATACACTACACATGAACCCATCCTGTCCCAAGTTGAGTCACACACCCCCTAGTTACGAGATACATACACTTCACATGAACCCATCATGTCCCAAGTTGAGTCACACACCCCCTAGTTACGAGATACATACACTACACATGAACCCATCATGTCCAAGTTGAGTTACACAGTTTCTTGTTACGAGATACATACAATACACATGAACTCACCATGTCCCAAGTTGAGTCACACACCCCCTAGTTACGAGATACATACACTACACATGAACTCACCATGTCACAAGTTGAGTCACACACCCCCTAGTTACAAGATAAATGAACCCGTCATATCTCAAGTTGAGTCACACACCCCTTAGTTAAAAGATACATACACTACACATGAACCCATCATGTCCCAAGTTGAGTCACACACCCCCTAGTTACGAGACACATGAACCCATCATGTCCAAGTTGAGTTACACAGCCCCTAGTTACGAGATACATACACTACACATGAACCCATCATGTCCCAAGTTGAGTCACACACCTCCTAGTTACGAGATGCATACACTACACATGAACTCACCATGTCACAAGTTGAGTCACACACCCTCTAGTTACAAGATAAATGAACCCATCATATCTCAAGTTGAGTCACACACCCCTTAGTTACGAGATACATACACTACACATGAACCCATCATGTCCCAAGTTGAGTCACAAACTCTCTAGTTACGAGACACATGAACCCATCATGTCCTAGTTGAGTTACACAGCCCCTAGTTACGAGATACATACACTACACATGAACCCATCATGTCCCAAGTTGAGTCACACACCCCCTAGTTACGAGATACGTACATTACACATGAACTCACCATGTCCCAAGTTGAGTCACACACCCCCTAGTTACGAGATACATACACTACACATGAACCCATCCTGTCCCAAGTTGAGTCACACACCCCCTAGTTACGAGATACATACACTACACATGAACCCATCATGTCCAAGTTGAGTCACACACCCCCTAGTTACGAGCCACATGAACTCACTATGTCACAAGTTGAGTCACACACCCCCTAGTTACGAGCCACATGAACTCACCATGTCACAAGTTGAGTCACACACCCCCTAGTTACGAGCCACACGAACTCACCATGTCACAAGTTGAGTCACACACCCCCTAGTTTCGAGACACATGAACCCATCATGTCCTAGTTGAGTCACACACCTCCTAGTTACGAGATACATACACTACACATGAACCCATCATGTCCCAAGTTGAGTCACACACCTCCTAGTTACGAGATACATGAACCCATCATGTCCCAAGTTGAGTCACACACCCCCTAGTTTCGAGATACATACACTACACATGAACCCATCATGTCCCAAGTTGAGTCACACACCCCCTAGTTTCGAGATACATACACTACACATGAACTCACCATGTCACAAGTTGAATCACACACCCCCTAGTTACGAGATACATACACTACACATGAACTCACCATGTCCCAAGTTGAGTTACACACCCCCTAGTTACGAGATACATACACTACACATGAACTCACCATGTCCCAAGTTGAGTTACACACCCCCTAGTTACGAGATACATACACTACACATGAACTCACCATGTCCCAAGTTGAGTCACACACCCCCTAGTTACGAGATACATACACTACACATGAACTCACCATGTCCCAAGTTGAGTTACACACCCCCTAGTTACGAGATACATACACTACACATGAACTCACCGTGTCCCAAGTTGAGTCACACACCCCCTAGTTACGAGATACATACACTACACATGAACTCACCATGTCCCAAGTTGAGTTACACACCCCCTAGTTATGAGATACATACACTACACATGAACTCACCATGTCCCAAGTTGAGCCACACACCCCCTAGTTACGAGATACATACACTACACATGAACTCACCATGTCCCAAGTTGAGTCACACACCCTCTAGTTACGAGATACATACACTACACATGAACTCACCATGTCCCAAGTTGAGTCACACACCCCCTAGTTACGAGATACATACACTACACATGAACTCACCATGTCCCAAGTTGAGTCACACACCCTCTAGTTACGAGATACATACACTACACATGAACTCACCATGTCCCAAGTTGAGTCACACACCCTCTAGTTACGAGATACATATACTACACATGAACTCACCATGTCCCAAGTTGAGTCACACACCCTCTAGTTACGAGATACATACACTACACATGAACTCACCATGTCCCAAGTTGAGTCACACACCCCCTAGTTACGAGATACATACACTACACATGAACCCATCATGTCCCAAGTTGAGTCACACACCCCTAGTTACGAGATACATACACTACACATGAACTCACATGTCCCAAGTTGAGTCACACAGCCCCTAGTTACGAGATACATACACTACACATGAACCCATCATGTCCCAAGTTGAGTCACACACCCCCTAGTTACGAGATACATACATTACACATGAACTCACCATGTCCCAAGTTGAGTCACACACCCCTAGTTACGAGATACATACACTACATGAACCCATCATGTCCAAGTTGAGTCACACACCCCTAGTTACGAGATACATACACTACACATGAACCCATCATGTCCCAAGTTGAGTCACACAGCCCCTAGTTACGAGATACATACACTACACATGAACCCATCATGTCCGAGTTGAGTTACACAGCCCCTAGTTACGAGATACATACACTACACATGAACCCATCATGTCCCAAGTTGAGTCACACACCCCCTAGTTACGAGATACATACACTACACATGAACTCACCATGTCACAAGTTGAGTCACACACCCCCTAGTTACAAGATAAATGAACCCATCATATCTCAAGTTGAGTCACACACCCCTTAGTTACGAGATACATACACTACACATGAACCCATCATGTCCCAAGTTGAGTCCACACACCCCCTAGTTACGAGACACATGAACCCATCATGTCCAAGTTGAGTTACACAGCCCCTAGTTACGAGATCCATACACTACAAATGAACCCATCATGTCCCAAGTTGAGTCACACACCTCCTAGTTACGAGATACATACACTACACATGAACTCACCATGTCACAAGTGAGTCACACACTCCCCTAGTTACAAGATAAATGAACCCATCATATCTCAAGTTGAGTCACACACCCCTTAGCTTACACGAGTACATACACTACACATGAACCCATCATGTCCCAAGTTGAGTTCACCACACCCCCTTTAGTTACGAGATTACATACCACTACACATGACTCCACTCATCGTCCCAAGTTGAGTCACAGCAGCCCCTAGTTACGAGATACATTAGCACTACCACATGAATACCCCATCCTCGTCCCAAGTTGAGTCACACCCCCTAGTTTCGAGATACATACACTACACATGAACCCATCATGTCCCAAGTTGAGTCACACACCCCCTAGTTTCGAGATACATACACTACACATGAACTCACCATGTCACAAGTTGAGTCACACACCCCCTAGTTTCGAGACACATGAACCCATCATGTCCTAGTTGAGTTACACACCCCCTAGTTACGAGATACATACACTACACATGAACCCATCATGTCCCAAGTTGAGTCACACACCCCCTAGTTTCGAGACACATGAACCCATCATGTCCTAGTTGAGTTACACACCCCCTAGTTACGAGATACATACACTACACATGAACCCATCATGTCCCAAGTTGAGTCACACACCCTCTAGTTACGAGATACATACACTACACATGAACTCACCATGTCCCAAGTTGAGTCACACAATCTCTAGTTACGAGATACATACACTACACATGAACCCATCATGTCCCAAGTTGAGTCACACACCCCCTAGTTTCGAGATACATACACTACACATGAACTCACCATGTCACAAGTTGAGTCACACACCCCCTAGTTTCGAGACACATGAACCCATCATGTCCTAGTTGAGGTACACACCCCCTAGTTACGAGATACATACACTACACATGAACTCACCGTGTCCCAAGTTGAGTCACACACCCCCTAGTTACGAGATACATACACTACACATGAACTCACCGTGTCCCAAGTTGAGTCACACACCCCCTAGTTACGAGATACATACACTACACATGAACTCACCATGTCCCAAGTTGAGTCACACACCCTCTAGTTACGAGATACATACACTACACATGAACTCACCATGTCCCAAGTTGAGTCGCACACCTCCTAGTTACGAGATACATACACTACACATGAACTCACCATGTCCCAAGTTGAGTCACACACCCCCTAGTTACGAGATACATACACTACACATGAACTCACCATGTCCCAAGTTGAGTCACACACCCCCTAGTTACGAGATACATACACTACACATGAACTCACCATGTCCCAAGTTGAGTGACACACCCCCTAGTTACGAGGTACATACACTAGACATGAACTCACCGTGTCCCAAGTTGAGTCGCACACCTCCTAAGAAATCATTGCTGGACAGCGTGTCGTGGTCCCAGACGGTCAGCTCCAGGCCACGCTTCGTGCAGCTGAGACTGCTCCACTCCCCGGAAGACAAGCACGTGCTGCCACTCTGGGCACGTGGTCTTTCTGATGACCGGTGTCTTTTGTTTGCTGGCGCGTGACGTGTCGGGCAGGAGGTAGCTGGCAGGTAGACAGTTGATGGCACCATATACTATACTTGTAAGTCATCAGAAATAGAACATGTTTTATATAACACATCAGCACTATATGCTGATATAGATACAGTTATCATAAACATAGCACTGTTGGCAGGTCTGCATGGCCTGAATGGGTAAGAAGCGCGTGTTCTTAAACATTCGTTGTGCTGATGCCGAGCTAAGCGGTTCAACCCCTACACCGGACAGCTGGACTAAAATGTTGACCTGTCGTTCTTGACTTGGGGACCTAAATTACAAGTACCTCTGAAGTCTCCTGAAGGCGAGGGGCATCGTTAATAGGGAAAATGTAATCCAAACGCAGAATTCAGTCGTCCATCACTACTATAAATAGTGCGTATGGACTACGCTTGGGTTCAAAAGCGAGCGAGCGCACACAAAAAAAGAAAAAAGAAAGCACTGTTGTATACAACAGAGCAGCACTATACAATTATCAGGAACATCACTGTTTTATAAAATACATCAGCACAAAATGTTGATATAGATACATTTATCAGTTTTATATAACACATCAACATTATATATTGATTTAGATGCAGTTATCAGAAACAGCACTGACATATCATTCTGAACACAAACATATTTCTCTCTCTCTCTCTCTCTCTCTCTCTCTCTCTCTCTCTCTCTCTCTCTCTCTCTCTCTCTCTCTCTCTCTCACATACACACACACACACACACACACACACACACACACACACACCCACATAACACGCATAGAGAATAATGCATGTAAAAGAGATTACCGTTCATCTTGCAGACCAGCATTTACACACACACACACACACACACACACACACACACACACACACACAACTTGTGTACGCATAATCGGACAATATTAACGGATGGTAGGGAAGCAAATAAACACACATACACATGCACACACACACACACACACACACACACACGAACACACACGTACACACACAGCATGAAAATATTATTACGTTATTTCAGTTATCATTTAGAAGGTAGCGTTGGTTGGTACAATTATGCCACAGAAGATAGCGTTGGTACAATTATGCCACAGAAGATAGCGTGGTACAATTATGCTACAGAAGTTAGCGTTGGTACAATTATGCCACAGAAGATAGCGTTGGTACAATTATGTCACAGAAGATAGCGTTGGTACAATTATGTCACAGAAGATAGCGTTGGTACAATTATGTCACAGAAGATAGCGTTGGTACAATTATGTCACAGAAGATAGCGTTGGTACAATTATGTCACAGAAGATAGCGTTGGTACAATTATGTCACAGAAGATAGCGTTGGTACAGTTATGCCACAGAAGATAGCGTTGGTACAATTATGCTACAGAAGTTAGCGTTGGTACAATTATGCCACAGAAGTTAGAGTTGATACAATTATGTCACAGAAGATAGCGTTGGTACAATTATGCCACAGAAGGTAACGTTAGTACAGTTATGCCACAGAAGATAGCGTTCGTTGGTACAATTATGAGATAGAAGGTAGCGTCGGTACAATTATGAGACACAAAACAGCATCAATAGAATTATGAGACAAAAGGTAGTGTTGATATAGTCATCAGACAGGAAATAACGTTGGCGCAATTATCATACAAGGAAGAAGAAGAAGAAGAAGAAGAAGAAGAAGAAGAAGAAGAAGAAGAAGAAGAAGAAGAAGAAGAAGAAGAAGAAGAAGAAGAAGAAGAAGAAGAAGAAGAAGAAGAAGAAGAAGAAGAATGTGAGTGACATACAGAAAGCTTGTAGCAAAATTGAAGAAAGAAATTCGCACAATGAAAGAGAAATTTATCATATTGAACTATAATCTAATATTCAAAGATGAACCCTGTCAACATCCAAAACATTCACAGATGATCCCTGTCAACATCCAAAACATTCACAGATGATCCCTGTCCACGTCCAAAACTATATGATGAACCAAGAGTCACACGACAGAACATATATGTACCCTTTACAGAAAGGGTTGGACCCTGCAGACCCCCGCATGGCTGTCAGATTCTCTGCAGCTCGGACCAGCACGTGGAGTTCCCCCAGACAAGCTTCGGCTCTCCCCCGCTCTTTCCTCTGTTTGCCCACGCGCTTGGACTGTTTTCTAGCGGCTCCTGTGAGCAGGTCGGCAGGAACATACTTTAAGGCGATGAATAGGTCTCCTTTGTAGAACATGACAGGCTCCTGGCTTGCTACCTGCAATATGTAGGAGAGAAACAAGCTCAAACAATGACTAGGCTAGCTCTGCAATCTCTGGTACTTGAAGCCCGGCATGGCAAGGTACAAGAGGAACATGATGAGATGAGATGAGATAAGATGAGATGAGATGAGACGAGATAAACAATGACAAGGCTAGCTCCGCAGTCTCTGGTACTTGAAGCCCGGCACCGCAAGGTACAAGAGGAACATGATGAGATGAGATGAGATGAGATGAGATGAGACAAGACAAACAATGACAAGGCTAGCTCTGCAGTCTCTGGTACTTGAAGCCCGGCACCGCAAGGTACAAGAGGAACATGATGAGATCAGATGAGTTGAGATGAGATGAGGTGAGATGAGATGAGTTGAGATGAGTTGAGATGAGATGAGATGAGGTGAGATGAGATGAGATGAGGTGAGATGAGATGAGATGAGATGAGGTGAGATGAGATGAGATGAGGTGAGATGAGATGAGTTGAGATGAGATGAGGTGAGATGAGATGAGATGCGATGAGACAAGACAAACAATGACAAGGCTAGCTCTGCAGTTTCTGGTACTTGAAGCCCGGCACCGCAAGGTACAAGAGGAGCATGATGAGATGAGATGAGATGAGATGAGATGAGATGAGACAAACAATGACAAGGCTAGCTCTGCAGTCTCTGGTACTTGAAGCCCGGCACCGCAAGGTACAAGAGGAACCTGATAAGATGAGATGAGATGAGATGAGATGAGATGAGATGAGATGAGATGAACGAACGACTGAACGAACAATCTTTATTTTTAAAGGGTTAAGGATTGGGCACGCAGGCCCGTTTGACATTTTGCCCCTCTTCTCTATTTCCTCTAATAAATTCTTTCATTCAACATCACTTATGAAGCTAATCATTGACAACAAAAGAACAATAAGAATTAAGCATTAAAACGCATGCAAAAATAATCAATAATACATGACTCACCGAGGCAATGTTTAACATGGGCATTATAAATACCCAAGGAAGTTGTAACGTGCCATGCACACAGGAATGTTTATTGGCTAGTTGACGTTTGAGATAATTGACCATTATTATTGTTATTTGTTTTTGTTTTGTTTATGAAGGCATGTAGTCTGAACTGAGGTAGTGTTCAAACAGGTTGCGAATGTATGTATAATGAAGACGAAGGTATACCTCAGAGTAGCTGCAGACACAGATCACCCTTTGCATGAGGCGCTGGACGCAGTTAAGGGTCAGCGACTGATAAGAGGGAAATCATGGATGGCTCAGGCGGAGGATACGATCAGACAGGTGTGCCCCTTGGAGAACATTAGGCGAGGAGAGGAATGGGTCAGAGTGCCAGCGGAGCAGTCAGACTTGTGCATAGTTATAATCACGTTGAGCCGGGAGTGCAGGGAGTGGCCAGCAGGGGCCACGGAAGTGGAAATCTAGCAACTAATTCAGGATAATGCTCGCCCGGGTGATGTGATTATCAACACAGATGGTTCGGTGTCGAGAGGTAGAAGAAGTGCCTGGGGATTCATAGCAAAAGCTAATGGCCGACGTTTGGTGCAGGAGAGCCTGGCATATGATGCCACAACATCTAGCTTAAGAATGGAGGTGGAGGCGGTCACTGCAGCTTTCCGCTGGATCGAGAATACGATACATACACACATCGTGATTGTAACTGACTCAGAAAGCATGCTGAGTAGGGTGAGGACAGGCATGCTTCGTGCAGAGTGGCTTGCTTCGCTTCGGAGGTCACGGGTGACAAGCATCGTCTGGATCTTTTCTCCGGGGCATGCCGGTGTGGTGGGGAATGAACAGGCGACAGATTGGCTGGCTCTGCAAAACTTGGTGGAGTATTGATGCATGACAAGGCAGACGTGGTTGCGGCTTTGTGGAAGCACGTGTACACCTCGGAGGAGCAAATGGATCATCATGGTCTGGCACGAATGAGGCAGCGAGGAGTGACGAGGGGATCTGGCCGACGCTCGACGCTCGACGCTCAACGCTCAGAGGAAAGGCGAGGCGGACATATAATCAGATTGCTACTGGTACTATTGGTGTTGGAACTCTTTGCTGGCTGCTGAGGATGGGGACGGAGCGCCTATTGGAATGCCCCGAATGCTGTGATGTTGGTTCCTAGATCAATCAATCAATCAATCATGTATAATGATTGGTGGTGTCTTTGATTTCTTGTGGAATATTGTTCCAAAACTGAGTGGCAGAGTATGCTAAGCTTGTTTTATATAAGTCTATCCTAGGTTTAGGGACATGAAGTATATTTAGTAGCTCGCTATGTCTTACGTTATATTTAAACAATGGCCAAAGGTAGCCTGGAGCATTTTGAAATAGGAATTAGTTTAGCCTTATTAAAAATTTAATCAGTGATCACTGTCCAGTATGCGGTCATTGTCTGCTGTCTGGTCTGCTGTTACTGTCTGCTGTCTGGCCTGTGGTCACTCTCTGCTGTCTGGTCAGCTGTCTGGTCTACGGACATTGTCTGCTGTCTGGTCTGGGATACTGTCTGCTGTCTGGCCTACGATCACTCTCTGTTGTCTGGTATGCGATTACTGCATGGTTTCTGATCCAGCAAATCACCAACACCTTGGTGGAGAATGTGTCCCTTAACCTTCATTAAAGGGTAATGGATACAAGCTTAAAAAACACAAACATGGTACTAGACTGGGAACATGGTATTAGACCGGGAACATGGTACTAGACTGGGAACATGGTACTAAACTAGACACATGGTACTAGACTGGGAACATGGTACTAGACAGGGAACATGGTACTAGACAGGGAACATGGTACTAAACTAGGCACATGGTACTAGAAGGGAACATGGTACTAGAGAGGGAACATGGTACTAAACTAGGCACATGGTACTACACTGGGAACATGGTACTAGACTGGTAACATGGTACTAGACTTGGAACATGGTACTACACTGGGAACATGGTACTACACCGGGAACATGGTACTAGACTGGGAACATGGTACTAGATTGGGAACATGGTACTAGACAGGGAACATGGTACTAAACTAGGCAAATGGTACTAGACTGGGAACATGGTACTAGACTGTGAACATGATACTAGACAGGGAACATGGTACTAGACTGGGAACATGGTATTACACTGGGAACATGGTACTAGACTGGGAACATGGTACTAGACTGGGAACATTGTACTAGAATGGGCACATGGTACTAAACTGGGAACATGGTACTAGACAGTGAACATTGTACTAGACTGGGAATATTGTACTAGAAGGGAACATGGTACTAGAAGGGAACATTGTACTAGACATGGAACATTGTACTAGGCAGGGAACATGGTACTAGACTTGGAACATAATACTACAATGTGAACATGGTAATAGACAGGGAACATGGTACTATACTGGGGACATGGCACTAGACAGGGAACATGGTACTAAACTAGGCGCACAGTACTAGACAGGGGACATGGTACTAGACTGGGAACATGGTACTAGACTGGGAACATGGTACTAGACAGGGAACATGGTACTAGAAAGGGAACATGGTACTAGACAGGGAACATGGTACTAAACTAGGCGCATGGTACTAGACAGGGAACATGGTACTAGGCAGGGAACATGATACTAGACAGGGAACATGGTACTAAACTAGGCGCATGGTACTAGACTGGGAACATTGTACTAGACCGGGAACATGGTACTAGACAGGGAACATGGTACTAAACTAGACACATGGTACTAGAAGGGAACATGGTACTAGAGAGGGAACATGGTACTAAACTAGGCACATGGTACTAGAAGGGAACATGGTACTAGAGAGGGAACATGGTACTAACTAGGCACATGGTACTACACTGGGAACATGGTACTAGACTGGAAACATGGTACTAGACTGGGAACATGGTACTAGACAGGGAACATGGTACTAAACTAGGCAAATGGTACTAGACTGGGAACATGGTACTAGACTGTGATACTAAACTGGGAACATGGTACTAGACTGGGAACATGGTACTAGACTGTGAACATGATACTAGACAGGGAACATGGTACTAGACTGGGAACATGGTACTAGACTGGGAACATGGTACTAGACTGGGAACATGATACTAGACAGGGAACATGGTACTAGACAGGGAACATTGTACTAGACTGGGAACATGGTACTAGACTGTGAACATGATACTAGACAGGGAACATGGTACTAGACTGGGAACATTGTACTAGACTGAGCACATGGTACTAAACTGGGAACATGGTACTAGACAGTGAACATTGTACTAGACTGGGAATAGTGTACTAGAAGGGAACATTGTACTAGACAGGGAACATTGTACTAGACAGGGAACATTGTACTAGACAGGGAACATGGTACTAGACTGGGAACATAATACTAGACTGTGAACATGGTAATAGACAGGGAACATGGTACTAGACTGGGGGCATGGCACTAGACAGGGAACATGGTACTAAACTAGGCGCACAGTACTAGACAGGGGACATGGTACTAGACTGGGAACATGGTACTAGACTGGGAACATGGTACTAGACAGGGAACATGGTACTAGAAAGGGAACATGGTACTAGACAGGGAACATGGTACTAAACTAGGCGCATGGTACTAGACAGGGAACATGGTACTAGACAGGGAACACGGTACTAGACAGGGAACATGATACTAAACTAGGCGCATGGTACTAGACTGGGAACATTGTACTAGACCGGGAACATGGTACTAGACAGGGAACATGGTACTGCCAAGAGAGGTAATGTTATACCTAGCTTCTCATGGGAACATTGAACAGGAACACCTTGGGACGGCTTCTTCATCGGAGGACTGAGCACGCATGGTAATACTTAGTGTGCTACGACGTCTTTCAGCGTAACCCAACGTAACTTTGGGCTTTGAATGGCAACGACGTCTTTCAGCGTAACATAACGTAACTTGGGGCTATGAATTGCAACGGAATCTTGTAATTAAGCTGTGTATGTCAACATCATATTGTATTAAGGCTGTGGATATCAACATTATCTTGTATTAAGGCTGTGAATGTCAACAGCACCTTGTATTAAGGTTATGGAAGTCAACAGTATCTTGTATTAAGGTTATGGAAGTCAACAGTATCTTGTATTAAGGTTATGGAAGTCAACAGTATCTTGTATTAAGGTTATGGAAGTCAACAGTATCTTGTATTAAGGCTGTGAATGTCAACAGTATCTTCTGTCGAACGGGATCGTAAGACATTGGAAAACCGTCTCATCTTCCAGTTTGGTTCACTCTCCCCTCACGGCCTCAGTGTCCAACACAGTTTCGTTTAACTTCCAAACCCCCACCCCCTAGTTGTATAGTCATCAAAAAGATAGTTGCATGTCCCTTGCAGGACGTTGCAGTTGTGGGATGTGGATTTTAATTCCTGAGAATGATTCGTTAAAATGTCTAGGGGTTTTTATTGACTCTCTGGTCACTGGTTAGAATGCAGGGTGATCAGGGATATTTACCACAAATCCCAGGAGAAAAGAGTTCAATCCTTGAAACAATGGCATCTGTGTGTAGGTTTCCCTTCCCACTTCATCACCCTTTACATTGTCTATAGTGCTAGAAGGATATTGATTGCTCACAACATATAAACAACCACTTGTTGGTCACCACATTTACTTGATGTACACAACACTTTTCGACAAACAGTTCAGGTATTAACTCAAGATCTGCAGTTACATATATATAGATGTGTAATAAACACTATGCATTTTCAGACAGGCATGGGAATGATGTGCAGTATTACAACATAGTACCCAGTGACCCCCCAAAAAAACAACAATGTTATTACATACAACACAGCAACCACAAATTGGGTCTACTTTCATTTTCCTCCATAATTAAGGCAAATAAAGATATTAAATAGAACCCAACATAACATGTTTCTGACACCTTTTACCATTCTCTCATTGTTAAAAATAATGAGTTGGTGTCAAAATACTATACCATCTATACCATTAAAAAAAACAACTACTGACCTGTTACCTTCAGAAAAAAAATTACCAACACATAAACAGCATTTTGTACTAATTAAATTAATTAATCGAGTCTATCTCCTGGTGTGCAGTTATGGGTTCACCTTTGCTGTCGATTAGATCCTTTTCCCCATTATCTGGGTACCGAATTAATGCACTCAGTTATGTTCTTACTATTTGTCAGCAACCGATGTTTCAGGCATCACAGGATTACTTCTCTCGCACCACACAAGGAACTTGCAAGTCGTGTGAGAGGAAATGGATGATACATTTTATTGCCGTTGGCTCTTTACATTTACAAAACAGTCGCTATCAAATCACACTCAAAGCCACAGAATTGCCTATCACTAGTTTCCTAACCCTATTGCTAATCTTTATCTACTTGGCTACAGAAACCCCTATCGACACTAAACGGTGCGCTCGCTAAGAAGTCAGTCCCCAGTCTGACTCTTCTACTCGCGTGGCTACACAGCACGCGGAAGGACCTTGTGCGTCCTTCGGCTTTTTGCGTGCTGTATCACTCAGCACGCTTATAGCAGCCGTCTCCTATTGAGTGGCAATCCACTTCTCCGTGGCTATCACGTAGGCGTGATTCTGCCGTGACCAGAGTACTAACTATCTGGTCGACACCTCCGTGTCTCATGAGAGAACTAGTTAATAGTCCCCCTTCCTATCACCTACCCTGCCCTCATATCGGGGCACTGTGTTACCTCTAATCTACTTGAGGTTGACCACTCTTCCCGGTGGTCTTCTATCTTGAGGCAGACCTCAGACCTCTATACTTCAGTCTTTGACACACACCCTCCCCTCCTGTGTTGCGTCATCAACTTTGACTCATTGGTTGTGACGCAAGAGGTTTCTAAAAAATTAGTGTATCTAATTTTTGTCAAAGACTGCTGATAACCTGGTTTTGGGTAACTCAATAGACTTCTACTGACTATTGTCACAATGTAGTATCACTTTACTTGGCTACTGGCAATCGCCACAAACTTGTCTGGTTGGCGTGAGCCCTCTTCTCAATCGCAATATTATATTTATTAGAGGTTTGTCTGAACCGGACCGTTGTCTTATAAGACCTGCCCTCAAATAGTAAATTAACTCACTACCCATACAAAGTTGACTTTCTTAGGGTCAACACATGAATTGCTTCATGTCCCCCATATAATATTAAACAACCATTACACAAGCTGTGTGCGACAGGCTTTACCTATCTCGCTTCCGCGTGTAAAGTTATCTTTCACTGTTAAGTTAGTGTTTCGTTGTCTATTGTGTCCCCTGACCCGGAGTTATCTCCCTTTGATCTACCAAAAATGTATGCAATTTACATGTTTGTTTTCCTGGATGTTTGCGTGTTTGGATGTAACTAATAGTATAATCTAACTTCTAACATGTGTGTCTATTTATAATATGTATGTAAGTTAGTTTTCAAGTGCCATAATTCGGTTAAATGTGGCCACAAACCAGTGTATAACACTAATTCGTGACTACGTTTCCGTCTTATGAGACTTAAAATACTTTCTCTAAGATCTACACTTAACTACACACAACACATTCAAGACAGCACATTTTCAACATCGAAAGCAAACATTTGACGCAGACAAAAAATAAAAAGTCGCGTGGAGCGGCAGAAAAAATCCGCTGACTGATCTCACTCTCCCTGTATAATTTACATATGCTCTCACTTTCACACTTCTGTCACACATCTTTTACCCTCACAATTATTTAAAAACCTTGGAGTGACACTGTACAAGTTTGGCTCAGTTTGACAAAGTTGAGCTTAATGACTGTGCGTAAATTGCTGCACGAGTCATGTATTTACAACATATTTACATGTAAGAGAAAGGGTTGATGATTTGTACCCTGGTATTATTAACCACTATATTCTACTGAAATAATACTCTAAATACTGAAATACTAATACTAGTTCTATAAATATGTATTTAATGTGTTACCTACTTTAATCTAATTTAAGGGAAGTAATCTAACTATTTAAAATGAAATTGATGTGAGATGAGTTATGTACCTTTCTGAAATGGGTAATGTGAAATGTAATAAATTATGTACCTTTTTAACATGGGTAATGTGAAATATAACAAAATTATAATTAATGTTTTAATGTTTAAATTACAAAAAAATATATGATTGATATTTTTACTCTAAATGGTGTAAATGATGTATGTTTAATTGTATAATCTTTTTATCCTATTACGGTGTAAACTAATCATAATACTAAATGATCACGTTTGTTAAATGGACTGGTTCATTAAGATGGAATGAACTCAAATGAAATGAAACAAAGTGAAATATAACCAACTAAATGGTACTATTACTATCTAAACTTTTTATCCTAGTTTATATTTAGCTGTTATTACGTTTAAATTACTATCCTAATCTACTTTTAAGCTAACTAAGTGGGTAAATTAATGATCTATCTAAACTACTAAAAAAAATGAAAACTATTATATTTCCTAACTCTAAATGTATCTTAGAGTGACCTAATTTAACTATAATTTATCACTATATTAAAACGTTATAATACATATCACAATAAGTATATATATACATGGTATTTAAATACCTCAGGTTAGTCGTTGCCCTAATGTTCAGAAATTGATTTCATTGGCATACTATATATACACAATTGTCCTGGGTATATTAAATACATTACACAGTCATACTCGTGTCCTATGGGTATTGCACTTGTAGAGTTCGCTGGTGTCGTAGACAATTATTTTCGTATCTGTTATTTATGTACTGTTCTGACACTGTTTTTCCCTGCTTAACACACATGATTCACCGGAACACATATGGAGCTTAGTATGTAACGAGCTGTCTCAGTTCACACGGTGATATACTTGTTCTCGGAGCACAGTTCTTATTCTGCTGTCTACGGACATATGGTAGTTCACTGTTCTTAGTACATAGTTCAGAACATAATGTCTATGTATTCGTAAAATATTTCATATAGAATATTCTAATGTACTAATTTAACCTCTATTACTCTACACTCTCATGTGGGATATCCGGTATTTCTACCTCAGATGGTCGACTAAGGGTATCCGCCAGAATGTTGTCCTTACCCTTAATATGCTCTATACTAAAAGTATAATTCTGTAGTATTAACGACCACCTGTAGATACGGTCATTCCGATGCACACCACTTTGTATGACCGTGATTGGGGAGTTGTCAGTCTGGACAACGAAGTGAACACCCGCTAGAAATCGATGCAGCTTCCTCACCGCATAGATGACGCTTAGGGCTTCCAACTCTGATATGGAATATCTGGACTCAGCAGGTGTGATCTTACGGCTCACGTAGCAAATAGGATGGAAGATGCCATCATAGAACTGGCCTAGTACTGCAGCGATGGAGATCCTGCTGGCATCTGTCCTAAGATAATAAACGAGCCTAGGATTAGGCAAGCGGAGGATTGGTACATTACTAAACAGGATTTTAAATTTTGACAATGCAGAAATTAATAATGCATCTTTGACATCTAATTTTACAGATGCTTTTAAAACATTTAAAAATACACTTGTAATTTCAGCTAAGTTTGGTATGAACTTGCTATAGTAATTTACTAAACCCAAAAGGCTTCTGACCTGCTTCTTTGTTGTAGGCATGGTCAGGTTCATAATTTTGGTAATAATTCTATTGTCAGTTTTTTAGTTGACCTTGTGAAATGACATGACCCAAAAATTCAATTCTTGTAGGCCCAATTCGACTTTGCTCGGTTGACAGTGAGACCGAAGAGTCGCAACCTATCGAAGACATGTCTTAGTTTCAGTAAGTGTGTTGTCCAGTCATCTGTATGGACACCATATATCTATCTATATACGTCACTGTATTCGTCACTCCATGAAGTAGATCTCTAGTTAAGCGTACGAAAGTGGCAGGAGCGTTTCGAAGTCCGAAAGGAAGAAAACACCACTCATAAAGTCCTAAAGGTGTTGAAAAAGCAGTAAGATGAATGGATTGAGTCTGCATAGGGACCTGCCAATATCCCTTAGTAAGATCTAATTTAGAAAAGATTTTGGAGGTGGACATGTCAAGAATAAGATCTTCGCAGGAAGGAATTGGTTCTGCGTCGATCTTAGTGACGTTGTTGAGCTTTCTATAGTCCACACACAGACGAATTGTGGAGTCTTTTTTCTTAACTAGGACGATTGGAAAGGAGTACTCAGATGTAGATTTCTGGATGATCCCATTAGCTTCTAAATTAAGAATTTCCTTATTTAGACTTTCTCTATAGCTGAGTGGGATAGAGTACGGCCTGCATTTGATAGGCTTAGAGTCCGAAAGAAGAATGGGAGTGCTCGATCCTGTCCGTCCTACCTGGAATGTCAGAAAATATGTCTTATACTCCGTCACTAATTCTATTAATTGTCGTCGTTGAACCGTCTGTTAGTCCCTGTTCTATCCTAATGCTATCTAATGTCGCAGTCTTGTCTACAATTGGAACAGGTAGTTCCATTCCGTCGTCGTCTACCTGATTCAGTACGGTGGTGGTGCTAAGTGCGTTTTCTGTATTCTCACTAAGTGTATGCACTTCGTCGGATTTGCCAGTCTCGCTAACTAGTGTAGTTGCGTTGTGTATGTCTGTCGTCTCATCACTAGGTGTGGGTGCACTGTGTTCGCCTGTCTCTACTTCTGTCTCTTGTCGTGAAAAGTAGGGTTTCAACATGTTGACATGAAATATCTTTAAGTGTCCGTTTATCGATATTTCATAGTCGACATCTGAAATTTTACGTACCACCTTGAATGGCCCTTGCCATGAGGTCAATAATAAATTTCGTTTGTCTGGAAGTAACAGAAGTATGTCTTTGATCTGGTTCAAGATCAATTGTTCTCGCACCTTTGTTTGCGTATTGGCGGTAGATTTGACCCTTCCTCTCCAAAGCTGCCTTAGCTATGATACACGATTTCATGATTTTATCTCGTGTTTCTGTCACCATTTCATAAGGTGTTTTTGGGGTTGGAATTTCAATGGAATTAGTTATTACCTGATGATAAATGGTTAGGGGTCCACGTGGGTTAGCCCCCGTATACTAATTCAAACGGTGAGAAACCCGTGCTTGAATGGGGAATCTCCCGATAGGCGAACAGCACTGTTGGTAACAGTGTATCCCAATCAGCTGGGTTTTCTGCTGTTACCTTAGCCAGCATATGCTTAAGATCTCCGTTAATTTTCTCTACTATCCCATTGCTGGCTGGATGGTACGCTGTTGTAAAATGCTGTTTAATCCCTAACATTTTTGTAAGGGCTTGCGTTGCAGCCGATATGAATTGAGTTCCACGATCGGATAAGATGGTACGTGGAAATCCGAATCGTGAGAACAGGTGTAGAAATACATTGGCAACGTCTTTGGAGGTGATGTATTTCAAAGCTACTGCATCAACCCACCTTGAACATAGGTCTACCATTGTTAAGATGAAGCGATTTCCTTTGCTGGACACCTGATTCAGGGGTCCAACAATATCTACCGCCACACTCTCAAATGGCCTAGAGGCCAGTGTAGAAGGTTGTACTTCAGCTGTAGGATGTTTACCCTTACGTACTAGTTGTTGACAGACATTACAAGAACGACAAAATAATTTTATATCATTACAAAAGCCTGGCCAATAAAAATGAGCTTGAATTCTGGCCCTGGTTTTGTCGTATGCAAGGTGACCAGCAAACGGTGACTCATGTGCAATCTTTAGCACAGTTTGGCGGTGTTGTACAGGTAACACCGTTTGCTGAATCTCATGGTTACCAGTTGTATAATACCTAGTAAGAATACCATTATTAAGTTTAAAGAACCATGATGCGTTTTTTGTCACTTTGGCTTTTTCTTTCAATAACTTTAAATATGGAGACACACTAGGATCAGCTTTCTGCTGTTCTATGAATTTTTGTCTGGTGGTATCATCCGTGCTAGTTGGTGATAGCAACAGTAGTCTCTCATCTTGTAGTGTGTCTTGATGTTTCATAGCGTCTGCTCTGGTTGTTGCATTAGCTGCATTTAAATTTTTCCCATGCAGCTATTTCATCGCTAGTGCATTGTTTCAATTGGGGTAAGCACCCCAAAATTAAATCAGTACAAGGGTTGTCAAGTATTGCACAAGTAAAGGTACCAGAAAGGAAAGGAGTGTTAATACGGGCTTTGGCCAAAGGGTAAATTTCAATGTTACCCGAAAAGGTTCGGCATTTGACTGAGTCACCTGTATAATCATTTGGATTCACCAGTTCCTTTCTAAGACCAATAAGGGTGCTGCCGCTGTCCAGCAAACATTGGCATGGTCTGTCATTGACCATTGCATTGTGGAACACCAAATTGCCTCTGGAGGCTAATGCTGCATTTACACTCTCAGTTGAGAATGGTACTGTATGTCCACATTCTAATTTTCCGTCTGCATGAAATTGGTGACATCGCTCACAACTGTCAAAGCTTAATATATCGTTTACACAACACACATCTTCAGATTGGTTAAAAGGTAATACATTCTCGATATCACACTCAGTCTCACTACCACTATCAGAAGATGTATCAATCAAAATAGCATTGTTGGCTTTCATACGTTGGAGGCCCAGGCACTTATTTGAATAATGGCCGTAGCTGGAACAGAAGAAGCATTTGACTGCACGCCTGTATGCAGTTCTCTTGTTTTGTTGCTTCATAATGACATTCTCAAGATGTGCCGGATAGTTAGGCGATTTATCACACATAGAATAAGTGTCATGCAAAAGTTGACAGTAGACACATTTCGACACTTTCTTATCTCTTGTCGACTCTATGAAATGGTTTTCTATTACCCTGATAGTTTTTAGGTTGGTCCTTTACAAAGAAACTATTTCAGAGTCGCTATTTGATGTCTTTAAAAATATCTCTATTTGAGGAAAATATGCAGAGCCTTTCTTTTCAAATTGTTCTATGGTCTCAATGTCTGACTGCTGCAGGAATTTAGCGAACGGAGATGGTATAGTGGATATGACTTTATCCATGGCTATTAAATTTTTAAGTCTGTCAAAGTCTTTCCTATGTTAGCTGCATTAAGCCCCACTATTTAGTACACACTTTGGACATTTGAGACGTAATCAATGAAAGTCTCACTAGGTTTTGGTTTTAAATTTGAGAACTGAACCTGATACCCAGGGGCATCAAGTAAAAAGGGTTGCATTATCCTATCATGGATGTACTGATAGTTAGATCTAAGATCAGTTGGTATTGATTCTATCACTTAAGGGGCTCACCACTCAGGTTCTTCATATAAATCATAGCCCACATCTCTATTGGAACTTGGTGGTATTTAAAACTGATACTCGACATTTTCTGTCCAGGCTGCTATGGAATCTTCTTTACAGAATGGTTAATAATATTTTTGTACTTATTAACCTTATTTTCTTCTTGTTGGCTTTTTAGTTTAGTAGCAGAGATCTCTAAGTGTGAACACTACATCCATACCTTTCATCTTAACTGTGTTTCTGATTCTACCTGTATTTTTTTTCTTTCACTCTTGCCATTTCACTATTTCTCTTTGTTTTATTTCTAAGTCTTTTTGTTTTAATTCTTTCTCCTGATCTAATTGCTTTTGCTTTAATTCTAATTCCCTCTGTTTAATTTCCTTATCTTGTTCTAACTGCTGTTGCTTTAATCTCCTTTATCATGTTCTAGCGGTTTTTGTTTGTGTCTCTGAGCTAGTTCTGCAATCTCCTTTTGGTGTTGTCTTTCTCGTGCCGTTCATATCTGTCTATCCGCATCTCTTTTCGTGCACGTTACGCTGTCTCAGCATCTTTTGCTTCTTTAAATTCTTATCAGCATATTGCTCTAAGTCCTTTGCTGTGTATTGTAATTCTTTGCCTGCTTTTATGAAGTCAGCTAGAGTAGCAATGTTGTTGGGAGGTAGTAGATTTGACAGGCACTCAAATTCTACTCGCTTATTTATCTTAGATATGGCTTATTTATCTTAGATATGTTATGTTTCTTAATCTCTGAGCACTACAATTGTACTCTTAGTTTATAACTGAAAATTTTATCCTGAAAAATTTTATCCTGAAAAACAGAGCACAAAAATATACTAATGCATCACACGCTGAAAAAGAGATGCATTATTAATCACATTGCATGCCAAATACGTTGGGTATACTCATCTTCACGTTCCAGAAAATCAGGCACAATCGTTTGGCAACTCAGGTTCCCTCGCGTTTGGCATTACGGCATACACACGAGTTACTTTTCTACCCAGCGGTGTTCACGCCTGGTTTACAAGAGCAGCAGCAATTAACAAATTGCAAAACGACAAATCACTTTCGGCAAATTGGTACAATCACAATGAATGCCCCCCGGACAAATACAATGTAGTTAATTAATATTAAATGTCAATGTCCTGTCTTCGTTCTAACGTCTTATGCCTTTCGTTCCTAATCTAGTTTAATCTATAGAAGTGTTGTGCAGACCAAGTCTAATTTGCATAGCCAAAAGTAGTGCCATCGAGACGGTACACAAATAGAAAAAGTACGGAAAAAATTCAATAAATGCTTTGAAATAAAATAGTAAGTAATAATAATGTTTAAATAAAATAAATATATTCATTCACTAACTTAAATAAACAAATACTAGTTAATATAAAGTACAGATTCAGGCGGCAGCAGCTTGGCGATTTGTAAACAATCAGATGCTGAATGCAAATGGCGTAAAACAACTGTTTGTCATCGCAATACGTCAGAGGCGCAGCGCTATTTTTAGCTTGCAAAAATCGATAATGTCGCGGCATGTGTATCGCTCCGTCATGAATCATATTTGATTATTCATCATAAAAATAAGTAATTACATAAATAAATGAAAGAAATCATAATATCAATACTTACAACTTCGAAGAAACACATGATTAAAAGTACACAATATTTCAATAAACACAAATAAACATTATTTGTCACGATAGGCACAGCTTAGCTCGCAACTTGTTCTAGTCTGCACACGTCATCAGCCACTGACACAAATTAAACCCTGTAATTCATACTAGTAACCTTAGTCCAGAGCCGTGGGTGAGTGTATTAGCTTGACATTTGTCCAAGCCACACTTCTGACAACCACTTGATCCTACCTGTCAGCAAACCGATGTTTCAGGCATCACAGGATTACTTCTCTCGCACCACACAATGGAACTTGCAAGTCGTGTGAGAGGAAATGGATGATTACATTTTATTGTCGTTGCTCTTTACATTCACAAAACAGTCGCTATCAAATCACACTAAAGCCACAGAATTGACTATCACTAGTTCCTAACCCTATTGCTATATCTCTATCTACTTGGCTACAGAAACCCCTATCGACACTAAACGGTGCGCTACCTAAGAAGTCAGTCCCAGTTGGACTCTTCTACTCGCGTGGTACACAGCACGCGGAAGGACCTTGTGCGTCCTTCGGCTTTTTGCGTGCTGTATCACTCAGCACGCTTATAGCAGCCGTTCCTAATGAGTGGCAATCCACTTCTCCGTGGCTATCACGTAGGGTGATTCTGCCTTGACCAGAGTACTAACTATCTGGTCGGACACCTCCGGTCTCATGAGAGAACTAGTTTAATAGTCCCCTTCCTATCACTACCCTGCCCTCATATCGGGGCACTGTGTTACCTCTAATCTACTTGAGGTTGACCACTCTTCCCGGTGGTCTTCTATCTTGAGGCAGACCTCAGACCTCTATACTTCAGTCTTTTTTGACACAATTTAGTCACTGTAATTGGCTGGTGCAAATCATACTTATATAATCCAAAATAGAAATTACACACAATCACAATTCCCTCCGCGCGCTAGAAATTCGAGTACTCTGTTGCAGTAGGCTCGGTGTCTTTTTTTGAAATTTGGCGCCTCAGGTTGGTCTAACTTTCCGAATTTCAACTTAAGCTCTGCAGAAGGTACTTACCATCTCACCATACATGATGCCAAGTAACGTCCATTCAGCTGCTCTACTTTAATATCGTTGCGTTGTGTTTATGTCTTCGCTCATCACTAGGGTGGGGCACTGTTTTCGCCTGTCTCTACTTCTGTCTTTGTCGTAAAAAGTGGGGTTAAAACTGTTGACATAAAATATCTTTAAGGTCCGTTTATCGATATTTCATAGTCACATCTGAAATTTTACGTACCACTTGAATGCCCTTGCCATGAGGTCAATAAAAAATTTCGTTTGTCTGGAAGTAACGAAGTTGTCTTGATCTGGTTCAAGATAAATTGTTCTCGCACCTTTGTTTGCGTATTGGCGGAAATTTGACCCTTCCTCTCCAAAGCTCCCTTAGCTATGATACACGATTTCATGTTTTATCTCGTGTTTCTGTCCCCATTTCATAAGGTTTTTTGGGGGTTTGGGAAAATTTCAATGGTTAGTTATTACCTGATGATAAAGGGTTGGGGGTCCACTGGGTTAGCCCCGTATACTAATTCAAAGGGTAAAAAAACCCGTGCTTGAAGGGGGAAATCTCCCGATAGGCGAACAGCACTGTTGGTAACATGTATCCCAACAGCGGGGTTTTTCTGCTGTTACCTTAGCCAGCATATGCTTAAGATCCCTTAATTTTTCTCTACTATCCCATTGCGGGTGGATGGTACGCTGTTGTAAAATGCGTTTAATCCCTAACTTTTTGTAAGGGCTTGCGTTGCGCCGATATGAATTGAGTTCCACGATCGGATAAGATGGTACTGGAAATCCGAATCGTGAGAACGGGTGTAAAATCTTTGGGCAACGTCTTTGGGGGTGATGTATTTCAAAGCTATGCATCAACCCACCTTGAACATAGGTCACCTTTGTTAAAGAAGCGATTTCCTTTGCTGGACACCTGATTCGGGGGTCCAAAAATTCCCGCCACACTCTCAAATGGCCCCAGAGGGCCCGTGTAGAAGGTTTACTTCAGCTGTAGGATGTTTACCCTTTCGTACTAGTTGTTGACGACATTACAAGAACGACAAAATAATTTTATATCATTACAAAAAACCCGGGCCCAAAAAAAATGAGCTTTAATTCTGGCCCTGGTTTTTTCGTATGCGGTGACCAGCAAACGGGGATCTGTCAATCTTTTCACAGTTTGGCGGTGTTGTACAGGTAAAAACCGTTTGCTGAATCTCATGGTTACCAGTTGTATAATACCTAGTAAAATACCATTTTTAAGTTTAAAGAAACCCTGATGCGTTTTTTGTCACTTTGGCTTTTTTTTTCAATAATTTAAATATGGAGACACACTAGGGTCAGCTTTCTGCTGTTCTATGAATTTTTTTTGGGGGTATCATCCGTGCTAGTTGGTGATAGCAACAGTAGTCTTCATCTTGTAGTGTGTCTTGATTTTCATAGCGTCTGCTCTGGTTGTTGCATTAGCTGCTTTAATTTTTCCCATGCGCTATTCACGCTAGTGCATTGTTTCAATTGGGGTAAGCACCCCAAAATTAAAAATCAGTACAAGGGTTGTCAAGTATTGCAAAGTAAAGGTACCAGAAAGGAAGGAGTGTTAATACGGGCTTTGGCCAAAGGGGTAAATTTCAATGTTACCCGAAAATTCGGCTTTGCGAGACCGTAAATCTGGATCAAGTTCCTTTCTAAGACCAAAAAGGGTGCTGCCGCTTCAGAAACATTGGCATTTTCTTGACCATTGCATTGTGGAACACCAAATTTGCCCGGAGGCTAATGCTGATTTACCCCATTTGAAAATGTATGTCCACTTCAAATTTTTCCGTCTGCATGAAATTGGGGTGACATCGCTCAAAACTGTCAAAGCTTAATATATCGTTTACCAACAAATCTTCAGATTGGGTTAAAAAGGGAATACTTTCATATCACATCATCTCACTACCACTATCAAAGAGTATCAATCAAAATAGCATTGTTGGCTTTTTATACGTTGGGGCCCAGGCACTTATTTGAATAATGGCCGTAGCTGGAACAGAAGAAGCATTTGACTGCACGCCTGTATGCAGTTCTCTGTTTTGTTCTTCTAAGACATTTTTCCAAGATGTGCCGGATAGTTAGGCGTTTATCACACATAGAAAAGTGTCATGCAAAAGTTGACAGTAACACATTTCGCACTTTCTTATTTTCTTGTCGACTCTATGAAATGGTTTTTTCTATTACCCTGATAGTTTTTAGGTTGGTCCTTTCAAAAGAAACTATTTCAGAGTCGCTATTTGAGTCTTAAAAATATCTCTTTTGAGGAAAATATGCAGACCCTTTCTTTTCAAATTGTTCTATGGTCTCAATGTCTGACTGCTGCAAATTTAGAAAAAGGAGATGGTAAGTGGAAGACTTTATCCAGGCTATTAAATTTTTAAGTCTGCAAAGTCTTTTCCTATGTTAGCTGCATTAAGCCACCTATTTGTACACTTTGGAATTTAGACGAATCAATAAAGCTCACAGGGGAAAGAGAACTGCCTGATACCCAGGGGCATCAAGTAAAAAGGTTGCATTATCCTATCAGGATGTACTGATAGTTAGATCTAAGATCAGTTGGTATTTATTCTATCACTTAAGGGGCCCCATCAGGGTTCTTCATATAAAACATAGCCCAATCTCTATTGGAACTTGGTGGTATTTAAACTGATACTCGACATTTTCTTCCAGGCTGATATGGAATCTTCTTTAAGAATGGTTAATAATATTTTTTATTATTAACCTTTTTTTTCTTCTTTTTGGGCTTTTTAGTTTAGTAGCAGAGATCTCAAAGTGTGATCTCATCCATCCCTTTTCATCTTTAACTGTTTTCTGATTCTACCTGTTTTTTTTTTTTCTTTCACTCTTGCCATTTCACTATTTCTCTTTGTTTTATTTCTAAGTCTTTTTTTTTTTAATTCTTTCCTGATCTAATTGTTTTTGCTTTAATTCTAATTCCCTCTGTTTAATTTCCTTATCTTGTTCTAACTGTGTTGCTTAATCCCCTTTTATCATGTTCTAGCTGTTTTTGTTTTTTTTATCTCAGCTAGTTCTGCATCTCCTTTTGGTGTTGTCTTTTCGTGCCGTTCATTCTCTATCCGCATCCTTTTTTCGTGCACGTTCAGCTGTCTCAGCATCTTTTGCTTCTTTAAATTTCTTATCAGCATATTGCTCTAAGTCCTTTCTGTGTATTGTAATTCTTTGCCTGCTTTTATAATCAGCTAAGTAGCCATGTTGTTGGGATTTGTAGATTTGACAGGCACCAATATCTACTCCTTATTTATCTTAGATTGGCTTATTTATCTTAGATATGTTATGTTTCTTAATCTCTGAGCACTACAAATTGTACTCTTAGTTTATAACCTGGAAAATTTTATCCTGAAAAATTTTATCCTGAAAAACAGAGCACAAAAATATACTAATGCATCACACGCTGAAAAAGAGATGCATTATTAATCACATTGCATGCCAATACGTTGGTATACTCATCTTCACGTTCCAGAAAATCAGGCACAATCGTTTGGCAACTCAAGGTCCCCTCGTTTTGGCATTACGGCATACACACGAGTTACTTTTCTACCCAGCTGTTGTTCACCCTGGTTTACAAGAGCAGCATCAATTAACAAATTGCAAACGACAAATCACTTTCGCAAATTGGTACAATCACAATGACATGCCCCCGGACAAATACAATGTAGTTTAATTAATATTCAATGTCAATGTCCTGTCTTCGTTCTAACGTCTTATGCCTTTCGTTCCTAATCTAGTTTAATCTATGGAAGTGTTGTGCAGACCAAGTCTAATTTGCATAGCCAAAAGTAGTGCCATCGAGACGGTACACAAATAGAAAAAGTACGGAAAAAATTCAATAAATGCTTTGAAATAAATATAAATGTAATAATAATGTTTAAATAAATAAATATATTCATTCACTAACTTAAATAAACAAATACTAGTTAATATAAAGTACAGATTCAGGCGGGCAGCAGCTTGGCGATTTGTAAACAATCAGATGCTGAATGCAAATGGCGTAAAACAACTGTTTGTCAATCGCAATACGTCAGAGGCGCAGCGCTATTTTTAGCTTGCAAAAATCGATAATGTCGCCGGCATGTGTATCGCTCCGTCATGAATCATATTTGATTATTATTCATAAACAAATAAGTAATTACATAAATAAATGAAAGAAAATCATAATATCAATACTTACAACTTCGAAGAACACATGATTAAAAGTACACAATATTTCAATAAACACAAATAAACATTATTTTGTCACGATAGGCACAGCTTAGCTCGCAACTTGTTCTAGTCTGCACACGTCATCAGTCACTGACACAAATTAAACCCTGTAATTCACTACTAGTAACCTTAGTCCAGAGCCGTGGGTGAGTGTATTAGCTTGAACATTTGTCCAAGCCACACTTCTGACACCACTTTGATCCTAGCCTGTCAGCAACCGATGTTTCAGGCATCACAGGATTACTTCTCTCGCACCACACAAGGAACTTGCAAGTCGTGTGAGAGGAAATGGATGATACATTTTATTGTCGTTGGCTCTTTACATTCACAAAACAGTCGCTATCAAATCACACTCAAAGCCACAGAATTGACTATCACTAGTTTCCTAACCCTATTGCTAATCTCTATCTACTTGGCTACAGAAACCCCTATCGACACTAAACGGTGCGCTCCCTAAGAAGTCAGTCCCCAGTCTGACTCTTCTACTCGCGTGGCTACACAGCACGCGGAAGGACCTTGTGCGTCCTTCGGCTTTTTGCGTGCTGTATCACTCAGCACGCTTATAGCAGCCGTCTCCTATTGAGTGGCAATCCACTTCTCCGTGGCTATCACGTAGGCGTGATTCTGCCGTGACCAGAGTACTAACTATCTGGTCGACACCTCCGTGTCTCATGAGAGAACTAGTTAATAGTCCCCCTTCCTATCACCTACCCTGCCCTCATATCGGGGCACTGTGTTACCTCTAATCTACTTGAGGTTGACCACTCTTCCCGGTGGTCTTCTATCTTGAGGCAGACCTCAGACCTCTATACTTCAGTCTTTGACACAATTTAGTCACTGGTAATTGGCTGGTGCAAATCATACTTTATAATCCAAAATAGAAATTACACACAATCACAATTCCCTCCGCGCGCTAGAATATTCGAGTACTCTGTTGCAGTAGGCTCGGTGTCTTTTTTTGAAATTTGGGGCCTCAGGTTGGTCTAACTTTCCGGAATTTCCACTTAAGCTCTGCAGAAGGTACTTTACCATCTCACCATACATGATGCCAAGTAGACGTCCATTCAGCTGCTCTACTTTTAATATCAGAGTCCCAAGTAGTTCAACAAAGATTTTACACCCACCAAGTCGCGAGTCTATAACCCATGGCATTTGGGTTGACATTGGACCAGCAAAGAGTTAGTCGTTGTTATCTAGTCCAGTGTAGAACTTTATATGACTGAGAGGCATCTCATGGTAGTATCTGTGACTAGGGCCACAATTGATCTATACCTACATATATCCACAGATGAATAAATCCGGCACAGTAACAGGGCTGCAAACAATTGGATGATTCCTCTTGTTGCTGATGTAGAGACATTTAGCTGCTTTCATATGGTCTTTTATGTGATGGGGTTCAGGGTTTGGAACCTTGAGGTAATCTGGTTTCGTAGTTATGTTTCAGATGATATTAAGTTTGTACCTTGGTTGTATTGGCTTATGTGGTTCATGTCTCTCCCCATTTGTTTGAGTGGGTGTTCATAGCTAGAACTTGGTGTTGCATGGCTGGAACCTTATGTTTGACTGTTGCAGCTGTGAGATGTTCTTTCGAAGACTTATCCATTGTGGATATTAACTTGGTAATCCAACCAACAGTTGAAGGTTACTCACTGTTGTTAGTTTTAGTAACTTGAAGAAGGATTGTCCCAGTTTCACTGACTTGGTTGAATGATGAGGCCATAGGTGATACTTCTCAGAGTAACGCAAACGATACACTGTTGTCAGTACTCTGATGATCTTCATCTTTGTAGATTATTAGATCTTGAAGTCCATCCTGGATATTCCTACTAAAATAGGACTTAATCACTCACCCAGTCAGTTGTCTTTTAATTTATCTGTTGCTCGCTATGGAGCTATTGAGCGCAGCAGTCCATGGGTATTTCTAGATGCAGACTATGGTTAGGACATTCACTTTCTGGCTGTTGACCCAGGATCCAGGTTTATTGATATAGTCCCACCACATTCAACCACCACCTGCTTCTCTTCTATAGAAAAGGGATGACAAGAATACAACACTAGCATTAACCTACTGTGATGTGTTAACTTTCACAAGACAATTACAAACAAAAATACAAAACAAGGGGAGAAGGAGAAAGGAGTGGGTGTCCATGTTCCACTGTCCCTCATTGCTGAGTAGAGCCATTCTGACTCTTAATAGTGAGTAAGGTATTTTCTCACTTTATTTTATGTTCTGTTGTTACTGGGACTATTAGATGAGTGAAGTCATTCTGTCCATCCAATATGTTGATATTGTCTCTCTCATTACTTGAAGAGAATAGCCTATACAGAATCCTTGTGGTTTCTAATGCCGCGTCTTCCTTTCGGCACTATAATCATCATTAGGTCAAGACTATTCAACCTTGGCTTCTTAAGTACTGACAAACACATGGATTCTTACATCAACATCCTCTAATCCCAAGGTGCAACATTAAAATGTATATTCCCACAGGAAAAAGTAACAATCAGAACAGAGAAAATTCTCATACCAGAAAAAAACATACATGTCCATTTTTCTGATATCAAGTACATGATAATCCTACATAATAATTAATCATAATGCTGATGCAGGGAGCCTTTGTTTTTGGATTTTCTCAGGGGTTAATCCATAACTAAAACATACATTGTTTTCCCCCACTGCGTACCGCAGATGAGGATAGTAGCCGCTGTGATATATTTTGTCAATGACTGCTATTATTCGGGGGGGTATTTATAAGAATAACTTATGCCGCATGGTCCAGTATTCTGAATATTGCAAGCAATTTATTCACATCAATCTTCGCTTCTGTTTCTACCTACGGTGAGGCGATGGGATTGAATCCTATCCGAACATGCATTTACATCATGCGTTTACTTTAATTGTTCATGAATTTATATTCAAACATGGCATGTCCCTAACACTATTTTATGAAATGATTATATGTTCACCCTCATATGGAGTGGTTACTAATCTGTTAACAAAAGGATGGTACTAAAATTTAACACTATAGTTCCAAGTTACAGATTATGATGTGGCGAAGTATTTTATCCCCTGACTAAGAGTCAGGAATACGCGTAATCATTTGTATGTCCCCACATGGATAAAACACCTTTCTATAGTACATAGATTATTTGCAGATTTCTAAGCATAAATAGTGAGATATTGTTCACAGTGCCTAGAAGTTTTAACATAGGAATATGAAATTGACAGACACTAGTTCTTTACTATGAAGTATGAATCAAGAGTCAGCTACTACATTGAGATAATTCCTAGAATGTGTTTTTGACATGAGAGTTGATACTTTATGTGTACTACAGTACACATAATATTCATAGGTTATAAACACTATTATTTAGATATAAGTTCATAATGCCTATAAAAGATATTAACATAGGGATTTGAATTTGTAAGTCATAGGAAAAATTACAGCGTGGCGCCCACATGTGTTTCCTTAGTAAACATCATCCAGCCTGGTTTAAGAGAATTGTAACTAATTCTTAATTAAACATACTGGTATATGTACTCTATAAAAATACATGAATATATCTTAATAATGTAGATTAACATACCAATAGTTGCAGCGAGTGATTTATTTTTAAGGCAAAGTGCCTTCTCCCCGAAGGGAAAACTTTTACATGTCTGTTCTTTGTGTCGTACTGACCCAAATGTGCTGGAAGACCGCCTCAAGCCCAATGCTGAAGCAAAACAGGATACAGAAACAGAATGGAGAGCCCTAAAGGACACGATTTACAACACTGCTATGGAAATCCTGGGTCCAGCCCCCCGAAAGCATAAAGACTGGTTTGATGAAAATTCCGAAGACATCAACCAATTGCTGGCCGAGAAACATCTTCTCCTCAAGGCACATTTGAATGACCCAAAGTCAACATCAAAAAAAGATGCTTTCAAGAACATTCAGAGAGCAGTGCAGCAGAAACTTCGGCACATGCGGGACTCCTGGCTGAGCAGCAAAGCTGATGAAATTCAGGGCTTTGCTGACAGACACGATATGAAAAACTTCTACGACTCACTGAAAGCGGTCTATGGTCCTTCATCACCAGGCATAGTTCCCCTCCTCAGTGCAGATGGGGGAACATTGGTCACCGATAAGAAAGAAATCCTCCAACGCTGGGCAGAGCATTTCAGCAAAATCTTAAATGCAACTTCCTTCTTCGATGATGAAACCATCAATTGCCTTCCTCAAGTTCCCACCAATGAGACTCTTGATGACCTGCCAACCATAGTGGAAATAAACAAAGCCATCCAGCAACTCTCCAGCGGCAAGGCACCTGGTCCTGACTCCATCCCAGCAGAGATATACAAGGCAGGTGGGCCGGTCCTAACAGAGCAGCTTCACCGAGTCTTCACAAACATATGGATGAACGAGACCATGCCACAAGATTTTAAGGACGCGTCAATAGTCCACCTTTACAAACGTAAAGGAAACCGCCAATCCTGTGACAACCACCGAGGCATCTCCTTGCTTTCAATTGCAGGGAAGATACTCGCCAGAATTCTTCTCAATCGCCTCACAGCCCATCTCGATCAAGGTCTTCTTCCTGAGAGTCAATGTGGCTTCAGAAAAGAACGTGGAACTGTTGACATGATTTTCGCTGCGAGGCAGCTGCAAGAGAAATGTCAGGAACAGAACTGTGAAATGTTCTCCACTTTCATTGACCTTACCAAGGCTTTTGATACAGTCAGCAGAGAAGGACTGTGGAAGATTATGGCAAAATATGGCTGTCCACGAAAGTTTGTCCAAATAGTGCGGCTATTTCATGACGGCATGCAGGCAAGAGTACAGGAAAATGGTGAGCTGTCTGAACCCTTTCCTGTCACCAATGGAGTGAAGCAAGGATGTGTCCTGGCACCAACACTGTTCAGCCTCATGTTTTCAGCCATGTTGATGAATGCCTTCGAGAACGACGACATTGGAATAGACATCAACTACCGTATGGATGGAAAGTTATTCAATCTCAGAAGGCTGAAAGCTAAAACCAAAATTAACAGTGGCACAGTCAGAGAGCTCCTGTTTGCTGATGATTGCGCTCTATACGCCAACTCAGAGGCGGACATGCAACATAACGTTTCAGCTTTCTCACATGCCTGTGCCAACTTTGGGCTCAATATCAACTTGGAGAAGACTGTAGTTATGTACCAGCCAGCTCCAGGGAATAATCACACTGTGCCGAATATCAAAGTGAATGATCATAGACTAAGTGTTGTGGACAAATTTACCTATCTTGGCAGCACCGTGTCACAAGCTGCCACAATCGATGACGAAGTGAATGCAAGAATCTCCAAGGCCAGTGCAGCCTTTGGCAGACTGTACAAGAATGTATGGGACAGAACTGGAATAAGCCTGCAAACAAAGCTAAAAGTCTACAAAGCAGTTGTATTATCCACACTGCTATATGCTTGTGAAACCTGGACTGTTTATCAGCGACACGCTAGGAAATTAAACCACTTCCACACAGTCTGCCTTAGGAAGCTACTGAAGATTAAATGGCAAGACAAGATTCCAGATACTGAAGTCCTAGAAAGAGCATCCATGCCCAGTATCCACACTCTACTGATGAAGAATCAGATTCGCTGGGCTGGTCACTTGACTCGCATGCCAGATCACAGGCTCCCTAAACGAATTTTTTACAGCGAACTGCGTTGTGGTAAACGCTCCCAAGGTGGCCAGAGGAAACGTTTTAAAGACACTCTGAAAATTTCACTGAATGCATTTGGAATTCATCATGACACCTGGGAGGCTGCAGCCAGAGACCGAAATTCGTGGCGTGCATCATTGCGCAAAGGTGCAGTTATATGTGAGGCAACCAGGACTGCAAGAGCTGTGAAGAAAAGGCAGGACAGAAAAACCACTGCAGGAAATCCTCCTCCAGAGACGTCAAGCATTCTTTGTCCACATTGTCAAAGAACATTTCGAGCCAAAATAGGCCTTATCAGCCATCTTAGAACCCACGGCTCCACACCTTCAACCCCACTGGATGAAATGAATGGTCATCATCATTCTTGATGGACAAACAACAACAACAACAACACTGACCCAAAATGGCTACACTGGCCTTTGTTTTTCTATCAGTCCCGGTCTTGCCAGGTACGTGAAAGGAAATAAAGCCAAATAGATTAAGCTGCCACGGTCAGTCTATCGCTGTTTTATTTTCTATTCCTACATAAGCAAGTTACTTAAACAGTAATTGTAAGGGTTTGTTTATTTTTAAGGGAGTCAATAAATAGGAAAGGGTAGGGACGTTTTTATTATATTACAGCAGTCAACCCAAGCATTATTTTTGCTGTTTGTGATTTCTTGGCAGGTTTGCGTTCGGTGGTTTGTAATTGTTTTCTGAGCGACCAGCACTCATGCCATTCTATGAGGACCAACGCAATGGCGGTCTGCATCCAGGTCGCCCACAGCTGTGTTTCGAGCGCGGAACGAGAAATTGCGAACTGCGTCCGTGACATCTTCGCCAATCCCAATTTTTACCTTCCGCTCACATGGGCGCCTCTCCACCCCCTTCCCGTCTGTCCTCCCGCCGGGTGGCTTAGCCAATACCTGAGCTTCTGACAGCATTGACCTTTGACCCATTGACCATACATCCGGTTCCCACAATCCACCGATAGTCGTCTAACGCTTCAGTCGCTCCAAGCAAGGATACATATTCAGATAAGTACCCTTAATATTATCATGTAGTGTATTTCATGTAGTTGTGTGTCAGTTTGTGTTTGTTCTGTGCTGACGAGGGCTTTGGCCGCAACGTCCAATTTGTTTTTTGTAATCGTGTTTCAGTAAAGCTCACAATCTACTTCTCGTGTTTTGTGTGTGTGTGTGTGTGTGATTCATTCTTTGCTTTTAGGCTGTGAATGTCAACAGCATCTTGTATTAAGGCTGTGGATGCTAACACAACTTACTCTTTCCTGTAGAGCGAACCAGACTGGGCTGTTGTCGTCGAACCTGTAGTAGTCTAACGGAATGGTGACTTCACCTAGGAAATCGTTGCGTCCGAGACGATCGTTGTGCCAGACCGTCAGCCACAAGGAGCGAGAGAGCAGGTCGGTACTGCTGACCTGGTACTGTGGATCAAACAGTGTCCATGTTCAGTGTGTGCAGGTCAAAGCCGAGACGTTCAGTCTCGTGTGGTTTGGTAGTTTCTTGTGACATGTCACACACACACACACACACACGCACACACCCACACACACACATATATATATATATATATGTGTGTGTCTGTCTCTGTGTGTGCGTGTGTGTGTATGTGTATATATATATATATATATATATATATATTATATATATATATATATATATATATATATATATATATATATATATATATAATGAGTCACATCACTAAGATTTTGCTAAGAATTATCATGCAAAGAGTTAGGAAGAAAATACATCCTGAAATAGGAGAAGAACAATGTGGGTTTGTAGAAGGGAAGGGTGCAGTAAATGCTGTGTATATATCGAGAACAGTAATTGAACTTTCTATGGAAGTAAACAAAGATCTACACCTTTGCTTTATTGACTACAAAGGCTTTAGATACAGTGAGGCATGTCAACATGATAAGGATGCTTGAAAATCTACAAATTGATGGAAAAGACCTTGAACTTGTAAAACCATATATTGGAGACAAGCTGCCATAAGAATTGATAATGAAGTGGGTCAATATCGGCCTACTTAAGAGAGGTGTGAGACTGGGGCATGTAATGTCTCCAGATCTGTTTTCGGTATACACTGAAAATATTTCAGAAATGTAGAAGATATAAATGGAAACAGCATTGGAGGACGAAACATCAATAAAATTAGATATGCAGATGATACAGTATTGATTGCAGACAATGCGCAGGATCTGCAACAATTAGTAGATTCGGTTGTTGCACACAGTGAACAACTAGGGTTAGAATTAAATTGTAAGAAGACACAGATTATGGTCGTCACTAGGAAGAACGAAATGCCGCAATGTAATATATAAGTAAATGGGAATATTCTTCAACAAGTGAATCGGTACAGTTATCTCGGAACAGACATAACATCTGATGGCAGATGCCTTGAAGAGATTAGAACAAGAATCGCCATGGCGAAAGAAGCCTTTAGCAAGATGAAAAACATACTGACCAATAAAAAGATGTCAACTGAAATGAGAAGAAAGTGTTGAGTTGCTACACAGAGCCTATACTTTTGTATGGATGTGAAGCTTGGACAACGAGCAGTCAAGCTGAAAAACATCTTATGGCCTTGGAAATTTGGTTTCTGAGGAGAATGCAAAGAATACCATTGACAGACATAAAAACCAATGACCAGGTAATACAAGACACAAATGAAAATCGTAAATTGATTAGATAAATTAGACGTAGACAGTCAACATTTTTGGACATGTTATGACAAGAAATAATTTGAAGAACAACTGGCAAGATCGAGGGGAAGAGAACAAGAGGAAGACAGAGAAGTAAATACCTGGATGGCTTGACCACGTGGCCCGGTCGAGATAAGAATACTGAGCTGATCCACGACTCTGGTGATCGAGTGAAATGACAAATCATGACCGCCCGCGAGTATCGGCATAACACATGATAGATGGAGACGGATTGCAAGTCAACAACTGTCTTCGACCTTACAGCTGTCAGTCAGCTAGAGAAGTTCGATTACAATGGTCAAAACTCACATATTGGAAGGTTTGTTCTACATGGGTTCTCTGAAGTCTCACAATTAATAAAAACAATTTGTTCTGAAATGTTGGAGCGTTTCGATGACGATGGAGAGACATTTTTGTCAAAGACTATTACATGTGACGAAAGCTGGGCGCATCATTTTGTGCCGTAAACCAAAATGCAGTCAACAGAGTGGCACCACAATCACCAAATAGACAGACATTCAAGACAACTCCATCAATTGGATGTCTTTTAGAACATTGATAGCGATTCTTGTGAAAGTGATGCCCACAGGGGGAGACAATCAGTTGTGCACCTTACATGAAAACACTAACTCATCTCAATAACCGGTTCTTCATATTTCGGCCTAACAAGAATCCAGCAGAACTTGTGTTCCAACCGGACAATGCACTCCCCCACAAAAGTCAGACAATGCACTCCCCCACACAAGTCAGACAGTGCACTTCCCCACACAAAACGGAAGGCAATTGTCACATTGAGCTGGATTGTACTCCGTCATCCACCCATTCTACCGATCTGGCTCCCTTTGGTTGTCATCTTTCTACTCCACTTAAAAACGCACTCCATGGGGCAAGGTTTGATGATGATGAGGGTGTGATTCATAAAAAGAAAATATGGCTTCGTGAGCAGGACAAAACTTGCCAATCAAGGCACGCTTGCATTTTATTTCGTGCTGGCGTCAGGCCATTAGATTGAAGTGGATTATGTGGACAAATATGTTTATAGGAAATGTTCATCTATATTGTTTGAAATCCTGTCACCGTTTCGGATTGCGTTGATTTTCTGCAGTCTGTGTAAGTTGTTTTCGGTCTGCAAACAAATAATTTGATTGATTATTTGGTTGTTTCGGGATTTGAAATTTAAATATTGAGCACAACCCACTACTGGCAACGCCGATCGCATTCCGGCACGAACCTAAGGCCTATCCACGTCATGGAAGCACTATACTCGAGTTTCGCCCTCGTTTGAGCTCGTCAGTAGTGCATATCCCTGACCGGATCCGGAAACAAGCCCCGGATCACGCGTGTGAAGCGGGTGTGTAACCACGCAGCACACACTGGACACGCCAAATTATCACACCGGAATACCACAACGCTACCCATCGTAGGCTATGCTCAAGATTGCCCAATCGCCGCGACTGACGTCCGTCAATCGATGTGGACCCGAACGATCAGGACTTCTCACTGGCAAGGAACACCAGGCCTCCTAAATCCAGTGAGCAATGATAAAATTGATTATTTGGTTGTTTCGGGATTTGAAATTTAAATATTGAGCACAACCCACTACTGGCAACGCCGATCGCATTCCGGCACGAACCTAAGGCCTATCCACGTCATGGAAGCACTATACTCGAGTTTCGCCCTCGTTTGAGCTCGTCAGTAGTGCATATCCCTGACCGGATCCGGAAACAAGCCCCGGATCACGCGTGTGAAGCGGGTGTGTAACCACGCAGCACACACTGGACACGCCAAATTATCACACCGGAATACCACAACGCTACCCATCGTAGGCTATGCTCAAGATTGCCCAATCGCCGCGACTGACGTCCGTCAATCGATGTGGACCCGAACGATCAGGACTTCTCACTGGCAAGGAACACCAGGCCTCCTAAATCCAGTGAGCAATGATAAAATTGATTATTTGGTTGTTTCGGGATTTGAAATTTAAATATTGAGCACAACCCACTACTGGCAAC
Source organism: Cepaea nemoralis (assembly GCA_014155875.1). Classification (NCBI taxonomy): domain Eukaryota; kingdom Metazoa; phylum Mollusca; class Gastropoda; order Stylommatophora; family Helicidae; genus Cepaea; species Cepaea nemoralis. The sequence goes on from JACEFZ010027746.1 coordinate 47,126, forward strand.
GCCGATCGCATTCCGGCACGAACCTAAGGCCTATCCACGTCATGGAAGCACTATACTCGAGTTTCGCCCTCGTTTGAGCTCGTCAGTAGTGCATATCCCTGACCGGATCCGGAAACAAGCCCGTTTTATCATTGCTCACTGGATTTAGGAGGCCTGGTGTTCCTTGCCAGTGAGAAGTCCTGATCGTTCGGGTCCACATCGATTGACGGACGTCAGTCGCGGCGATTGGGCAATCTTGAGCATAGCCTACGATGGGTAGCGTTGTGGTATTCCGGTGTGATAATTTGGCGTGTCCAGTGTGTGCTGCGTGGTTACACACCCGCTTCACACGCGTGATCCGGGGCTTGTTTCCGGATCCGGTCAGGGATATGCACTACTGACGAGCTCAAACGAGGGCGAAACTCGAGTATAGTGCTTCCATGACGTGGATAGGCCTTAGGTTCGTGCCGGAATGCGATCGGCGTTGCCAGTAGTGGGTTGTGCTCAATATTTAAATTTCAAATCCCGAAACAACCAAATAATCAATTTTATCATTGCTCACTGGATTTAGGAGGCCTGGTGTTCCTTGCCAGTGAGAAGTCCTGATCGTTCGGGTCCACATCGATTGACGGACGTCAGTCGGGGCGATTGGGCAATCTTGAGCATAGCCTACGATGGGTAGCGTTGTGATATTCCGGTGTGATAATTTGGCGTGTCCAGTGTGTGCTGCGTGGTTACACACCCGCTTCACACGCGTGATCCGGGGCTTGTTTCCGGATCCGGTCAGGGATATGCACTACTGACGAGCTCAAACGAGGGCGAAACTCGAGTATAGTGCTTCCATGACGTGGATAGGCCTTAGGTTCGTGCCGGAATGCGATCGGCGTTGCCAGTAGTGGGTTGTGCTCAATATTTAAATAATTTGATCCTGATTTTATCAAGCAAATAACTTGAACTTTATTTCATCAAACAAATCACTTGATCTTAGGACCACCTGGATAAAGCCCATGCAAGAAATGTGTAAATTAAACGCTAAAATAATAAATAAATAAATAAATAAATAAATAAATAAATAAATTAAAAGGTGGATGAATTTATAAGTACACAAAATCACATACATAAAAGAGCAAGCACACTCTCAATCACAGCATACGCATGTTCATCACAACATACGTACTTTCAGTGACAACATAAACAATTTCAAATCTTCATTGACAACATACAACATATAAATCTTCAGTGACAACATACAACATATAAATCTTCAGTGACAACATACAACAAATAAATCTTCAGTGACAACATACAACAAATAAATCTTCAGTGACAACATACAACATATAAACCTTCAGTGACAACATACAACATATAAACCTTCAGCGACAACATACAACATATAAATCTTCAGTGACAACATACAACATATAAATCTTCAGTGACAACATACAACATATAAATCTTCAGTGACAACATACAACATATAAACCTTCAGCAACAACTTCTAACATATAAATCTTCAGTGACAACATACAACATATAAATCTTCAGTGACAACATACAACATGTAAACCTTGAACGGCGACATAAACATATACACCGTTAAAGACAACATACAACATACAACATACAAACATTACATGACGACTTACAACATATAAATCTTCAATGACGACACAGTACATGTCAGAAGCAAACCTTCAGAATCTCATCAAAGACAGGGTTGAGTGTGTGTTTCTTAATCCGTGTCTTCCTCTTGCTGGTCCGCGTTTTGTCGGGAAGCAGGTAGGTTTTCACATAGCTACAGGTAGATAGATTTATAGGTTTTCACATAGCTACAGGTAGATAGATTTATAGGTTTTCACATAGCTACAGGTAGATAGATTTATAGGTTTTCACATAGCTACAGGTAGATAGATTTATAGGTTTTCACATAGCTACAGGTAGATAGATTTATATGTTTTCACATAGCTGCAGGTAGATAGATTTATAGGTTTTCACATAGCTACAGGTAGATAGGTTGTATAGGTATTCACAAAGCTGCAGATAGATAGGGTTTCACATAGCTACATGTAGATAGGTTGTATAGGTATTCACATAGCTGCAGGTAGATAGATTGTATAGGTATTCACATAGCTACAGGTAGATAGGTTGTATAGGTATTCACATAGCTACAGGTAGATAGGTTGTATAGGTATTCACATAGCTACAGGTAGATAGGTGTTTACATAGCTTCAGAGATGTATATATTAATAGTATAGTTGAGCTGGTAGAAAAGCGATCATATTGTCATAAATGGCCAAAAGAAAAAAAAATGTATTTTGTAAAGGCAAAGATTGACCATACTGTGAAATAAATGACACGAGAATTCTTACAATGAGAGAATGTTATATGGCATGAATATGAATCCGGATATTATGATAGCACATGGCACAGGTGTAAGAAGAGGTACTAGGATGCCGTTTGTCCAGGGTATGAAGCGATATCAGGTAGAGACATAAGGATTTTGGGTAACAAAGGTGTGTGACGAGTTGGGTAACAAAGGTGTGTGACGAGTTGGGTAACAAAGGTGTATGACGAGATGACATGTCAAATGACATGGAGATCAATGGACATGAATATTGTAACCACACACTAGGGTATACTATAACCACACACTAGGGTATACTATAACCACTCACTAGGGTATACTATAACCACTCACTAGGGTATACTATAACCACACACTAGGGTATACTATAACCACACACTAGGGTATACTATAACCACACACTAGGGTATACTATAACCACACACTAGGGTATACTATAACCACACACTAGGGTATACTATAACCACACACTAGGGTATACTATAACCACACACTAGGGTATACTATAACCACACACTAGGGTATACTATAACCACACACTAGGGTATACTATAACCACCACATAGGGTATACTATAACCACTCACTAGGGTATACTATAACCACACACTAGGGTATACTATAACCACACACTAGGGTATACTATAACCACACACTAGGGTATACTATAACCACACACTAGGGTATACTATAACCACACACTAGGGTATACTATAACCACACACTAGGGTATACTATAACCACACACTAGGGTATACTATAACCACACACTAGGGTATACTATAACCACACACTAGGGTATACTATAACAACACGCTCTCTTTACTTATCTCTTCCGCCCTCCCTCAAAACAACCATGTGCTCTCTTCACTTATCTCTCCTCCCTCCTCTCCTCCCTCCCTCTATTACAACAAAAAGTAAATACATTCCTCACTCACGGGTCCGATCTGTTGTGTTTGGTGTCGACGGGAGCCAGGCTCCTGCACTGTTTGATGTGTACCTCCAGGGTGCTGGTCGTGTGGTTGTAGCACATGTGAAACATGACCTCACCTGTCACAGGGATGCCGCCACAGTTGCCCTCCCCGGCATCGCTGTACACACTGTAGATACTCTCTCTGCTGTCCTGTAGGCGGAAACACGGAGAACATTAGCAGACCATCAGCAGGATGTCAATAGAACATGTGCAGCACATGAACAGAACATCAGCAAAATATGCGCGGAACATGTGCAGAATATCAAAAGAACATCAACAGAACATAAGCAAAACATAAGTAAAACACGAGGGGAACAGCAACCGAAAATGAGAAGAACATAAGCAGAACATCAGTAGAACATGAACAGAACATCACCAGAACATGAGCAGAACATCAAGAAGTACACATTCAATAAATATTTGTAAACAGTTGCCTTAATACAGAATCACATTAACGCATAATGTGAGATGCAAGGTACAACATAATGTAAGATGCAAGGTACAACATAATGTCAGATGCAAGGTACAACATAATGTCAGATGCAAGGTACAACATAATGTAAGATGCAAGGTACAACATAATGTAAGATGCAAGGTACAACATAATGTAAGATGCAAGGTACAACATAATGTAAGATGCAAGGTATAACATATTGTAAGATGCAAGGTACAACATAATGTAAGATGCAAGGTACAACATAATGTAATATGCAAGGTACAACATAATGTAGGATGCAAGGTACAACATAATGTAGGATGCAAGGTACAACATAATGTAGGATGCAAGGTACAACATAATGTAAGATGTAAGGTAAGACATGTAAGGTAAGATATTGGTAAGACACATAAAGTATGATGTACGGTAAGGCACATTAGGTATGAAGCAAAGTAAGACACATTATGTGAGATGCAAGATAAGATATAATGTAAGATGCAAGGTAAGACATGATGTTAGATGCAAGGTAAGACATGATGTTAGATGCAAGGTAAGACATGATGTAAGATGCAAGATAAGTCATGATGTAAGATGCAAGGTAAGACATGATGTTAGATGCAAGGTAAGACATGATGTAAGATGCAAGGTAAGATATAATGTAAGATGCAAGGTAAGACATGATGTTAGATGCAAGGTAAGACATGATGTTAGATGCAAGGTAAGACATGATGTTAGATGCAAGGTAAGACATGATGTTAGATGCAAGGTAAGACATGATGTTAGATGCAAGGTAAGACATGATGTTAGATGCAAGGTAAGACATGATGTTAGATGCAAGATAAGTCATGATGTAAGATGCAAGGTAAGACATAATGTAAGATGCAAGGTAAGACGTAATGTAAGATGCAAGGTAAGACGTAATGTAAGATGCAAGGTAAGACGCAATGTAAGATGCAAGGTAAGGTATTATGTAAGATGCAAGATAAGACATAATGTAAGATGCAAGGTAAGACGTAATGTAAGATGCAAGGTAAGGTATTATGTAAGATGCAAGGTAAGACGTAATGTAAGATGCAAGGTAAGACGTAATGTTAGATGCAAGGTAAGACATGATGTAAGATGCAAGGTAAGACGTAATGTAAGATGCAAGATAAGACATAATGTAAGATGCAAGGTAAGACGTAATGTAAGATGCAAGGTAAGGTATTATGTAAGATGCAAGGTAAGACATGATGTAAGATGCAAGGTAAGACGTAATGTTAGATGCAAGGTAAGACGTAATGTTAGATGCAAGGTAAGACGTAATGTAAGATGCAAGGTAAGGTATTATGTAAGATGCAAGGTAAGACATGATGTTAGATGCAAGATAAGACACATAATGTGACGGTATAGCTAGTGTTACTGTATAGTTACTGTTACTGTATAGTTAATGTTACTGTATAGTTAGTGTTACTGTATAGTTAGTGTTACTGTCTCGTGAATGTTACTGCCTTGTTAGTGTGAGTGTGTATTTAGCGTGACTCTCTTGTTAGTTAACTGTCAAGTTTGTGCGACTGTCGAGATAGGGACGATCGATTTAATGTGGCGATCGAGATTTTGAGATGGTCGAGTTATTAAAACTGTCAAATTAGAGTAACTGTCCAGTTTATGTAACGAGTTTAGTATGTAATAACATAGAAGTATGTAAAGAAAATAATCATCAAGAAGTTTGTAATGAAAAACCTTACAATGATTGTGTAAATACAATGTCTATTAGAAATTTGTAACGGAAGACTTTTCAATGATTGTGTAAAGAAAATGCTCTATAAGAAATTTGTAACCAAAGACTTCACAATGATTGTGTAAAGAAAATGCTCTATAAGAAATTTGTAACCGAAAACTTCACAATGATTGTGTAAAGAAAATGCTCTACAAGAAGTTTGTTATGGAAGACTTCACAATGATTGTGTAAAGAAAATGCTCGACAAGAAGTTTATAATCGAAGACTTAATAATGATTGTGAAAAGCCAATGCTCTACAAGAAGTCTGTAATGGAAAACTTTGCAATGATTGTGCAAAGAAAAGATCCCACTATAACTGCACAAATAAAAAGGTCCACAATGTTCGTCTGTTCATGTTCCTCTGTTCATGTTCGTCTGTTCATGTTCCTCTGTTCATGTTCGTCTGTTCATGTTCGTCTGTTCATGTTCGTCTGTTCATGTTCGTCTGTTCATGTTCGTCTGTTCATGTTCGTCTGTTCATGTTCGTCTGTTCATGTTCGTCTGTTCATGTTCCTCTGTTCATGTTCGTCTGTTCATGTTCCTCTGTTCATGTTCCTCTGTTCATGTTCGTCTGTTCATGTTCGTCTGTTCATGTTCGTCTGTTCATGTTCGTCTGTTCATGTTCGTCTGTTCATGTTCGTCTGTTCATGTTCCTGTGTTCATGTTCCTCTGTTCATGTTCGTCTGTTCATGTTCGTCTGTTCATGTTCGTCTGTTCATGTTCGTCTGTTCATGTTCGTCTGTTCATGTTCCTGTGTTCATGTTCGTCTGTTCATGTTCGTCTGTTCATGTTCGTCTGTTCATGTTCGTCTGTTCATGTTCGTCTGTTCATGTTCGTCTGTTCATGTTCGTCTGTTCATGTTCGTCTGGTCATGTTCGTCTGTTCATGTTCGTCTGTTCATGTTCGTCTGTTCATGTTCGTCTGTTCATGTTCGTCTGTTCATGTTCGTCTGTTCATGTTCGTCTGTTCATGTTCGTCTGTTCATGTTCGTCTGTTCATGTTCGTCTGTTCATGTTCGTCTGTTCATGTTCGTCTTGTTCATGTTCGTCTGTTCATGTTCGTCTGTTCATGTTCGTCTGTTCATGTTCGTCTGTTCATGTTCCTCTGTTCATGTTCGTCTGTTCATGTTCCTCTGTTCATGTTCCTCTGTTCATGTTCGTCTGTTCATGTTCCTCTGTTCATGTTCGTCTGTTCATGTTCGTCTGTTCATGTTCGTCTGTTCATGTTCCTCTGTTCATGTTCGTCTGTTCATGTTCGTCTGTTCATGTTCCTCTGTTCTTGTTCGTCTGTTCATGTTCGTCTGTTCATGTTCGTCTGTTCATGTTCATCTATTCATGTTCGTCTGTGCATGTTCGTCTGTGCATGTTCGTCTGTGCATGTTCGTCTGTTCATGTTCCTCAGTTCATGTTCCTCTGTTCATGTTCGTCTGTTCATGTTCGTCTGTTCATGTTCGTCTGTTCATGTTCCTTTGTTCATGTTCGTCTTTTCATGTTCGTCTGTTCATGTTCCTCTGCTCATGTTCGTCTGTTCATGTTCGTCTGTTCATGTTCGTCTGTTCATGTTCGTCTGTTCATGTTCCTCTGTTCACGTTCGTCTGTTCATGTTCGTCTGTTCATGTTCGTCTGTTCATGTTCGTCTGTTCATGTTCGTCTGTTCATGTTCGTCTGTTCATGTTCGTCTGTTCATGTTCGTCTGTTCATGTTCCTCTGTTCATGTTCCTCTGTTCATGTTCGTCTGTTCATGTTCCTCTGTTCATGTTCCTCTGTTCATGTTCGTCTGTTCATGTTCCTCTGTTCATGTTCGTCTGTTCATGTTCGTCTGTTCATGTTCCTCTGTTCATGTTCGTCTGTTCATGTTCGTCTGTTCATGTTCCTCTGTTCTTGTTCGTCTGTTCATGTTCGTCTGTTCATGTTCGTCTGTTCATGTTCATCTATTCATGTTCGTCTGTGCATGTTCGTCTGTTCATGTTCGTCTGTTCATGTTCCTCAGTTCATGTTCCTCTGTTCATGTTCGTCTGTTCATGTTCGTCTGTTCATGTTCGTCTGTTCATGTTCGTCTGTTCATGTTCCTCTGTTCATGTTCGTCTTTTCATGTTCGTCTGTTCATGTTCCTCTGTTCATGTTCGTCTGTTCATGTTCGTCTGTTCATGTTCCTCTGTTCATGTTCCTCTGTTCATGTTCGTCTGTTCATGTTCGTCTGTTCATGTTCGTCTGTTCATGTTCGTCTGTTCATGTTCGTCTGTTCATGTTCGTCTGTTCATGTTCCTCTGTTCATGTTCGTCTGTTCATGTTCGTCTGTTCATGTTCGTCTGTTCATGTTCGTCTGTTCATGTTCGTCTGTTCATGTTCGTCTGTTCATGTTCGTCTGTTCATGTTCGTCTGTTCATGTTCGTCTGTTCATGTTCCTCTGTTCATGTTCGTCTGTTCATGTTCGTCTGTTCATGTTCGTCTGTTCATGTTCCTCTGTTCATGTTCCTCTGTTCATGTTCGTCTGTTCATGTTCGTCTGTTCATGTTCGTCTGTTCATGTTCGTCTGTTCATGTTCGTCTGTTCATGTTCGTCTGTTCATGTTCGTCTGTTCATGTTCGTCTGTTCATGTTCGTCTGTTCATGTTCGTCTGTTCATGTTCCTCTGTTCATGTTCCTCTGTTCATGTTCGTCTGTTCATGTTCCTCTGTTCATGTTCCTCTGTTCATGTTCGTCTGTTCATGTTCGTCTGTTCATGTTCCTCTGTTCATGTTCCTCTGTTCATGTTCGTCTGTTCATGTTCGTCTGTTCATGTTCCTCTGTTCATGTTCGTCTGTTCATGTTCGTCTGTTCATGTTCGTCTGTTCATGTTCGTCTGTTCATGTTCCTCTGTTCATGTTCGTCTGTTCATGTTCCTCTGTTCATGTTCCTCTGTTCATAGAATCTACCAAAAAGCCAACTTACAGCCAAACTGCTTCGACTGCCCAACATTTGATCTGAAAGGCGTTTGCTGAATAACTCTTCGAAGTCGTCATCTTCCTCATCGGATCTCTGTTAACAATATATATCTCACAATAATACCGAATATGACATCAAACCATCAATAAAAAGTATGCATGTCACATTAATACAGAATGTAACATCATCAAATCATTAATCATCCACTATACATCTCATCATAATACTGAATCTAACAACATCAAACCAATAATGAAAACATTTACACGTCACATGAATACTGAATATAAAAATATTCCCTCTTCACTCAATCAATATAAATATCATAATAATTACAATTAACGGCATTTCAATTCTTTACCTAAACAACGACCATGTGACAATAGTATTAAATCTCAAGATAAACTCTTCAATCAAACAAAACACATGTTATATTTGTTGGCAAATAGGGGAAATATGATTTCTCCCCTAGAGTGGGTCAGGTTTTTTTTCTCAACGAAAATAAACAGGGAAAGGTTTCCAGATAAGATAATACTAACTCGGTGGATATGCCAGAGTTTGGGATTAGAGCGTGACCCTTCATTTTCCCCAAAACTTCATACGCTATCTCCATAATTATGATGTTTACCTGCATCATCGTACGGAGGTTATCAAATTATAACAGACCTCAGTGCTAACATAGGACGTTATACGCTGTTGAAAAAACAATCTTTTACAAGTAAATGATAAGTGTGACAAAATTCAGCAATCGTAAATTTAAATGTAATCGTCTCTCAAGGATACCTCCCATAACGATTTACAACATGCGCGGTCTATTATAATGAGTGAAATCTGAGCTAGAATACGACTTCAACTGTTGATTCCTCCCTTCATTTTGCTTCTGCGTGGAATCATGAACGCACTTGTTTCTGAAGCGTCTCATCTGGATGATCATCGAGTTCAGGAACCCACTTAGTTCTGAAGCGTCTCATCTGGATGATCATAGAGTTCATGAACCCACTTAGTTCTGAAGCGTCTCATCTGGATGATCATCGAGTTCATGGACCCACTTAGTTCTGAAGTGACTCATCTGGATGATCATCGAGTTCATGGACCCACTTAGTTCTGAAGTGTCTCATCTGGATGATCATCGAGTTCATGAACCCACTTAGTTCTGAAGGGTCTCATCTGGATGATCATCGAGTTCATGGACCCACTTAGTTCTGAAGTGTCTCATCTGGATGATCATCGAGTTCATGAACCCACTTAGTTCTGAAGCGTCTTATCTGTATGATCATCGAATCGCACTCAGCGGTCTGGCTGGCTGTCTGCATGTGGTTACTCTTGAGATTCACCAAGTGCGGAAGACCTACTTTCATTTGAGCCACCCAAATCCGCCGACGTGGGTAAAATTATCATTAAAAAAAATAAAATAAATAAAATCAGATACAAATTAACATCTAATCGATAAACCATGCATTATTTTCTTCTTTTTTTATTTTCCTTGTGTGCTTCTGAAAGTTCTTCTTAGATCCAATGGATAGATGAGACGAACCTGATCCTCGCACTATTGCCTTTCATGACAGACATGGGTCTTTCTGGCGAGCTCAGTTAACAGCCGTGTGTTCAGTTTCGTGACTACACATGGAATGACTGTCCGGACCTCCCACCATCTCCTCGTGTACTTACTGTCTATCAGGTAACGCATGATCCAACTCTGGTTTGTCTCGTTTTGAGTAATGACATCCAGACTTTTCCAGATGGGCGTGCGTCTTTATCTGTTGTGTCTATCAGGTAACGCATGATCCAACTCTGGTTTGTCTCGCTTTGAGTAATGACATCCAGACTTTTCCAGATGGGCGTGCGTCTTTATCTGTTGGTCGCTCTTCGGTGAGAAAATATCCGCGTCATAGCTATTTTGCTATTTCTCAAACCTAGCAAGATGTTTACAATCTAAGATAGCGGAATGACACACCAGTAACATTTTAGTTTACACTTGGCTACAACAGTGGCATTGAGACTGACTACATTGTTTTCTATGAAACAATAAACATCCCATAGTAATACTCGCTGTTATAGTATCAGTTCTTCAATCATGCAGTTTACATGTCATAATAATAGTTAATGTGAGAACAGCATTTCTTCAAATCAAGCAGTTAACATGTACTGTCAGTGTTCTTCTAAATGATGCATTTAACATCAACAGACCAAGTAAAACATCAACATGTACTGTCAGTGTTCTTCTAAATGATGCATTCAACATCAACAGATCAAGTAAAACATCAACATATACTGTCAGTGTTCTTCTAAATGATGCATTCAACATCAACAGATCAAGTAAAACATCAACATGTACTGTCAGTGTTCTATATTATGATTTCAACAACACCAAGTGCCATGACCTGATTCTGCAGTCATGGCATAATCGAGAAGGAAAGGTATAGTCACGTACTGGACCCTGAAAAGTGACCCGGTGTGAGCACTTCAGGAGTGAAGTAGCAATAGCCATAGACTGCGCCGCAATAATATATGAGAGTAGTGGTGTTGAGTTTATAAGTATATGGTGTTGTTGAACAATCGCGTGTGTAAATGAACTGTATCATGTTTCATAGAATAATAGAATGTGGAAAACACTACCTGAGTTGAGTTGTTAAGATTCGAAGATGTATTAACAACAACAACAACAACAACAACAAAACTTTATTTTGAAAGGGTTAAGAATTGGGCATGCAGGCCCGTCTAACATTCTGCCCTTTTATCATTCTCTTTCATACATTATTTCATTCACACATCATTCAAGGCTAACTGAAAACAGCAACAATATAAAATATATGCATTATAAAGGCATGTGGAAAAATTAAAAATAAATACTACACGACTCAGTAATAGTAATAACTTGTGTGGCATTTATTAGCTACGTGGAATATACTGGCCTACCAAAAGGGGACTGGCTGTTATACTAGGGTTTTATTATATTATTACTTCTATTATTAAGGGGGAAGGTAATCCGTACTGAGATAGTGTTCAAATAATTTGCGATTATATGTATAGGGATTGATGATGTCTTTTATTTCATGAGGAAGATTGTTCCACAGCTGAGCTGCAGAGTACGTTAAGCTTGTTTTGTATAAGTCTATCCTAGGCTTCGGAAGGTGTAATAAATTTAATCGTTTACTGTGTCTAGCATTATATTCAAACAATGGCCAAAGGTAGTTAGGGGCATTCCGATGTAGGATTTTGTGAATTAGTTTGGCCTTATTGAAAAGCAGACGTTTGCGGAGTGGTAGTAACTGAAGGCGTTTATGCAGGCTAGGATTTTCAGTTAAATGTTTGCTATAAATTAATCTCATGGCCCTTTTCTGGAGTGAGTAAAGTCGCTTGGTGCTTGAATTGGAACAACCGTCCCAGATTGTAGAGCAGTAGTCAAAATGTGTCTGTATGTGTGACGTATAGAATATTTTCCTTGTGTCCTCATCAAGGAAATTTTTAATTTTGGCGAGTTGGTAGACTTTTTTCGCTGTTTGTTTAGTGAGCGCTTGAACGTGAGGATTAAAGGTTAGGTTTCTAAATATTGAGCACAACCCACTACTGGCAACGCTGATCGCATTCTGGTATGAACCTAAGGCCTATCCACGTCAATATGGAAGCACTATACTCGAGTTTCGCCCTCATTTGAGCTCATCAGTAGTGCATATCCCTGACCGGATCCGGAAACAGTCCCGGATCACGCGTGTGAAGCGGGTGTGTAACCACGCGGCATACACTGGACACACCAAATTATCACAACAGAATATCACAACGCTACCCATCATAGGCTATGCTCAAGATTGCCCAATCGCCGCGACCGACGTCCGTCAATCGATGGGACCCGAACGATCAGGACTTCTCACTGGCAAGGAACACCAGGCCTCCTAAATCCAGTGAGCAATAATCAATTGATTATGTGGTTGTTTCGGGATTTGAAATTTAAATATTGAGCACAACCCACTACTGGCAACGCCGATCGCATTCTGGTATGAACCTAAGGCCTATCCACGTCAATATGGAAGCACTATACTCGAGTTTCGCCCTCATTTGAGCTCGTCAGTAGTGCATATCCCTGACCGGATCCGGAAACAGTCCCGGATCACGCGTGTGAAGCGGGTGTGTAACCACGCGGCACACACTGGACACACCAAATTATCACAACAGAATATCACAACGCTACCCATCGTAGGCTATGCTCAAGATTGCCCAATCGCCGCGACCGACGTCCGTCAATCGATGGGACCCGAACGATCAGGACTTCTCACTGGCAAGGAACACCAGGCCTCCTAAATCCAGTGAGCAATAATCAATTGATTATGTGGTTGTTTCGGGATTTGAAATTTAAATATTGAGCACAACCCACTACTGGCAACGCCGATCGCATTCTGGTATGAACCTAAGGCCTATCCACGTCAATATGGAAGCACTATACTCGAGTTTCGCCCTCATTTGAGCTCGTCAGTAGTGCATATCCCTGACCGGATCCGGAAACAGTCCCGGATCACGCGTGTGAAGCGGGTGTGTAACCACGCGGCACACACTGGACACACCAAATTATCACAACAGAATATCACAACGCTACCCATCGTAGGCTATGCTCAAGATTGCCCAATCGCCGCGACCGACGTCCGTCAATCGATGGGACCCGAACGATCAGGACTTCTCACTGGCAAGGAACACCAGGCCTCCTAAATCCAGTGAGCAATAATCAATTGATTATGTGGTTGTTTCGGGATTTGAAATTTAAATATTGAGCACAACCCACTACTGGCAACGCCGATCGCATTCTGGTATGAACCTAAGGCCTATCCACGTCAATATGGAAGCACTATACTCGAGTTTCGCCCTCATTTGAGCTCGTCAGTAGTGCATATCCCTGACCGGATCCGGAAACAGTCCCGGATCACGCGTGTGAAGCGGGTGTGTAACCACGCGGCACACACTGGACACACCAAATTATCACAACAGAATATCACAACGCTACCCATCGTAGGCTATGCTCAAGATTGCCCAATCGCCGCGACCGACGTCCGTCAATCGATGGGACCCGAACGATCAGGACTTCTCACTGGCAAGGAACACCAGGCCTCCTAAATCCAGTGAGCAATAATCAATTGATTATGTGGTTGTTTCGGGATTTGAAATTTAAATATTGAGCACAACCCACTACTGGCAACGCCGATCGCATTCTGGTATGAACCTAAGGCCTATCCACGTCAATATGGAAGCACTATACTCGAGTTTCGCCCTCATTTGAGCTCGTCAGTAGTGCATATCCCTGACCGGATCCGGAAACAGTCCCGGATCACGCGTGTGAAGCGGGTGTGTAACCACGCGGCACACACTGGACACACCAAATTATCACAACAGAATATCACAACGCTACCCATCGTAGGCTATGCTCAAGATTGCCCAATCGCCGCGACCGACGTCCGTCAATCGATGGGACCCGAACGATCAGGACTTCTCACTGGCAAGGAACACCAGGCCTCCTAAATCCAGTGAGCAATAATCAATTGATTATGTGGTTGTTTCGGGATTTGAAATTTAAATATTGAGCACAACCCACTACTGGCAACGCCGATCGCATTCTGGTATGAACCTAAGGCCTATCCACGTCAATATGGAAGCACTATACTCGAGTTTCGCCCTCATTTGAGCTCGTCAGTAGTGCATATCCCTGACCGGATCCGGAAACAGTCCCGGATCACGCGTGTGAAGCGGGTGTGTAACCACGCGGCACACACTGGACACACCAAATTATCACAACAGAATATCACAACGCTACCCATCGTAGGCTATGCTCAAGATTGCCCAATCGCCGCGACCGACGTCCGTCAATCGATGGGACCCGAACGATCAGGACTTCTCACTGGCAAGGAACACCAGGCCTCCTAAATCCAGTGAGCAATAATCAATTGATTATGTGGTTGTTTCGGGATTTGAAATTTAAATATTGAGCACAACCCACTACTGGCAACGCCGATCGCATTCTGGTATGAACCTAAGGCCTATCCACGTCAATATGGAAGCACTATACTCGAGTTTCGCCCTCATTTGAGCTCGTCAGTAGTGCATATCCCTGACCGGATCCGGAAACAGTCCCGGATCACGCGTGTGAAGCGGGTGTGTAACCACGCGGCACACACTGGACACACCAAATTATCACAACAGAATATCACAACGCTACCCATCGTAGGCTATGCTCAAGATTGCCCAATCGCCGCGACCGACGTCCGTCAATCGATGGGACCCGAACGATCAGGACTTCTCACTGGCAAGGAACACCAGGCCTCCTAAATCCAGTGAGCAATAATCAATTGATTATGTGGTTGTTTCGGGATTTGAAATTTAAATATTGAGCACAACCCACTACTGGCAACGCCGATCGCATTCTGGTATGAACCTAAGGCCTATCCACGTCAATATGGAAGCACTATACTCGAGTTTCGCCCTCATTTGAGCTCGTCAGTAGTGCATATCCCTGACCGGATCCGGAAACAGTCCCGGATCACGCGTGTGAAGCGGGTGTGTAACCACGCGGCACACACTGGACACACCAAATTATCACAACAGAATATCACAACGCTACCCATCGTAGGCTATGCTCAAGATTGCCCAATCGCCGCGACCGACGTCCGTCAATCGATGGGACCCGAACGATCAGGACTTCTCACTGGCAAGGAACACCAGGCCTCCTAAATCCAGTGAGCAATAATCAATTGATTATGTGGTTGTTTCGGGATTTGAAATTTAAATATTGAGCACAACCCACTACTGGCAACGCTGATCGCATTCTGGTATGAACCTAAGGCCTATCCACGTCAATATGGAAGCACTATACTCGAGTTTCGCCCTCATTTGAGCTCATCAGTAGTGCATATCCCTGACCGGATCCGGAAACAGTCCCGGATCACGCGTGTGAAGCGGGTGTGTAACCACGCGGCATACACTGGACACACCAAATTATCACAACAGAATATCACAACGCTACCCATCATAGTGGGTTGTGCTCAATATTTAAATTTCAAATCCCGAAACAACCACATAATCAATTGATTATTGCTCACTGAAGAAGAATAGGTAACCCACGGCGTCAAACAGAGAGATACGCCAAAGGCAAAAAAAAAAAAGTGCCCGCCTGCATCTCAGTCGTGGCAAAGAACAAGAAGAAAAACAATAATAACAATAAAAGAAATAGCTCCCACACATTTCGACTCTTGGTTACATATCACAGCGTGGATTCATATAACAGCGCTGTGGCAAAATGGGTACTTGGAATTTAAAACCATACAAAAACATCCCAAACGATGTGGCACCCCTCAAAAGCCGTGGCACCAAGATACCAAGTAAAACATCAACATTTACTGTCAGTGCTCTGTTATCAAGCATGTTCTTACATCAAGAATGATGAAGACCATTCATTATATCCAGTAAACTGGATGAAGGATGACTTGCGCGATGAATTGGATTTTAGTGAGGAAGAGATTGCGCAACTTCGTCGACCTCACTCTCTCGCCTGCATCCATCTGAATCCAGTGGCAAAACAAGTCAGGACGACTGGAGACCTACACAGGTGCAGTGGACGTTAGGCTGCCACAGGCCAGTTACCCCTGCATGTGTTTGCACTCAAAACAGATGGTAGCCTTACGGAGCAAACCCTACGAGACCCTAAAAACCCTTACGACAAGCATATGATTACTGACAGGATAAACCAGATATCTATCGGACAGACGGACTATTCACGCAAACGCAGGCGAAGAGTAGCATCGCTAAAGCGCGTCCTCACGGTACCCGGTGATACATGCAAAACCACTGGACGCCTACCGATGAACTTCTAAGTAACGCCGGCAGGACTGACCGAAAAGCTATATCAGCTTACTGACTACAGGCCCACTACTCATCGAGAGAGAGAGAGAGAGAGAGAGAGAGAGAGAGAGAGAGAGAGAGAGAGAGAGAGAGAGAGAGAGAGAGAGAGAGAGAGAGAGAGAGAGAGAGAGAGTCGGCGCTTATCAAGACTTTGTCGAACGGTCGTACAAATTTGCTCTGTTCCCCGCTCAAACAACAACTCTGGCTTCACGATGCGGTTACATTCTCAGAAAGCCTGCCTTGCTAACTTGCA
Source organism: Cepaea nemoralis (assembly GCA_014155875.1). Classification (NCBI taxonomy): domain Eukaryota; kingdom Metazoa; phylum Mollusca; class Gastropoda; order Stylommatophora; family Helicidae; genus Cepaea; species Cepaea nemoralis. The sequence continues at coordinate 63,692 of JACEFZ010027746.1, forward strand.
CTGGCTGGGAAGATCCAACTTTGGTGCACCTCTGTTATATGATGCATTCAACAACATCAACAGATCAAGTAAAACATCAACAATAACTGTCAGTGTTCCTCTATTTGATGCATTCAACAACATCAACAGATCAAGTAAAACATCAACATGTATTGTCAGTGTTCCTCTATTTGATGCATTCAGCAACACGAACAGACCAAGCAAACTAGAGTCCCACGGTTGTATTTGATATAGTCCCACTGTTGTATTTGATATAGTCTCACTGTTGTGTTTGATATAGTCCCACTGTTTTGTTTGATATAGTCCCACTTTTGTGTTTGATATAGTTCCACTGTTTTGATTGATATAGTCCAACTGTTTTGTTTGATAGTTCCACTGTTTTGTTTGATATAGTGCCATGAGATGGATACGAGAAACAGAGCAAGTGTGTAAAACGATGTCACTAAGACACACAGTCGAGAAATCAAGCGAACACCGGGGCACGAGTGGGCGGAGTTAATGTGGTCACATGACTGCGCCCAGGCAAAGACCGGAACACGGGTGTTCGAGAGACGGAGCTGAGACGTGGAAGAGAAAGGTCATCTGAGACGCAGTCCAAAAGTTAAAGAATGTTCCTGTTGTGAAAGTTGGCGAGGATAAAGCAACACACTGAAGCTGACACCTGACAATGGGGCCGTAAACGCCGACAAGCGGTGGCGAGATAGCTGACACAGTTTTGAGAACACCTCGCCAAGAATGGCGGGCAGAGACACGCCGTGACAAAGCCTTGTTGGTCACAAGTGAGATGCGTGAGTAGAACTATAGCACGTTAAGAAGTGAATGATATAATCGTAAGATCGATCTATAAGATGTGTCAACTAAAGTTCCTATTGACGATTAGATTAACCATGCATTATATATTGGTAGAAATATTTCACCCTGGAGAAATCCCAAGATGTCGGACCAGTTGGAATGATTCCGTCATGTGGCATGAATTCGGCACTTGGCAATAGTCCCACTGTTTTGTTTGATATAGTCTCACTATTTTGAATGGGCATGATTTCTCATTTTTGCTTCTGAAGACACAAATAAATATACGTAACATGTGGTGTTATGTCTGGTTAGATGTAGTGTGTGCAGTTTGTGCTATGTAACATGTGGTATTATGTCTGGTTAAATGTAGTGTGTGTAGTTTGTGCTATGTAACATGTGGTGTTATGTCTGGTTAGATGTAGTGTGTGCAGTTTGTGCTATGTAACATGTGGTATTATGTCTGGTTAGATGTAGTGTGTGTAGTTTGTGCTATGTGACATGTGGTATTATGTCTGGTTAAATGTAGTGTGTGTAGCTTGTGCTATGTGACATGTGATATTATGTCTGGTTAAATGTAGTGTGTGTAGTTTGCGCAATGTGATATGTGGTATTATGTCTGGTTAAATGTAGTGTGTGTAGTTTGTGCTATGTAACATGTGGTATTATGTCTGGTTAAATGTAGTGTATGTAGTTTGTGCTATGTGACATGTGGTATTATGTCTGGTTAAATGTAGTGTGTGTAGTTTGTGCTATGTGACATGTGGTATTATGTCTGGTTAGATGTAGTGTGTGTAGTTTGTGCTATGTGACATGTGATATTATGTCTGATTAGATGTATTGTGTGTAGTTTGTGCTATGTGACATGTGGTATTATGTCTGGTTAAATGTATTGTGTGTAGTTTGTGCTATGTGACATGCGATATTATGTCCGGTTAGATGTATTGTGTGTAGTTTGTGCTATGTGACATGTGGTATTATGTCTGGTTAGATGTAGTGTGTGTAGTTTGTGCTATGTGACATGTGATATTATGTCTGGTTAGATGTAGTGTGTGTAGTTTGTGCTATGTAACATGTGGTATTATGTCTGGTTAAATGTATTGTGTGTAGTTTGTGCTATGTGACATGTGATATTATGTCTGGTTAGATGTAGTGTGTGTAGTTTGTGCTATGTGACATGTGGTATTATGTCTTATTTCTTAGTTCGCGGTAATTGATACAATCTTTATTTTTGTGTGCTGTATCTCGTTGTCATGATTTTGAGAACTTCGCTAGTGATCCATGGGGATTTATGTTGATTATTGACTAGAACTTCTTTGACTGGCACATGTTTATCAAATACACTGTAGACTGTCTTTGTCCAGTAAGCTAGTGCATCATCCGGATCAGGAAGTTGGTAAACATGTTCAAGGGCTGCTTTTTTAAGTCGTCTAAAAATAAATTTTGGTTAGAGAGCTTTAACATTTCTAAACTTGATGCTTAAATGTTTATTTTTAGGAGTTTTGAACTCAGTTTTCGACCATGTACAACATATTGGGTAATGGTCACTAACTGCACTAATAGGAACAGAACATTCGATAATATTAACTGGACAAGTAACATATATATGATCAATTATAGTTGAGGTGGTGTCTGTAACCCTTGTGGGACGATTTATTAGTTGTGTGAAATTGTAAGATAGAATTATATCGTCCCATGTCTGGTTGGATTTAGTAATATCTATGTTAAAGTCACCTAATATCATGACTTATCTACCAGCTGTAAACACTCTATCCGTCATTGTAGTGAAAGAGTCATACCAACTGTACCCAGCACAAGGATTCCGATATAGGTATCCAATGACAAACGGTTGCTGGCTGACTGGCTTCACCTATAACCAAACAGATTCTATCTCTTCTGTCTCGAGATCACTTCTACGAGAACAGTTGAGAGAATTGGAAATGTATACAGCAATACCTGTCTCTAATTTTTGATTTGCGTCTCTTCGAATTACTTTAAACCCCTTAAGAGAGATTTCAGAGTCAGTTATTTTGTTTTTGAGACGAATTTCTGTGATTCCAAACACATGGAACTGTTTGCACAGTATTACTGAAAGCTCAGGTAATTTATTGAGCAAATGATAGATGTTGAGATGGCCTATATATAGACCATCTTTGTTGAGCAACTGATGGTGATTAGCGAACATTACACAAAAGATGTCCCTTGTAGTAGAAAAATTTCAGAGTTTTTGAAACTTTATTTAGTAGTAATTACGGCTATTAGAGGGGGTAGGAAAATATCTGTGCTGGAGTGACATCATGAAAGCTTGGTGCACAGCTGCAGGATTGTATTGCATTAGCTGTTGAAGTTGACGGTTCCACTGATAGGAGTGTAAATTACCGTCCAGCGAGGGACCACTGCTATGAGAGCTACTGGAAGTGCCTACATTGGAAACTGGCATCGCGGGCACGGCAACATTGTTTAACGGTGTCCCTCTTTGACATGAGAGAGAGAGAGAGAGAGAGCGAGAGAGAGAGAGAGAGAGAGAGAGAGAGAGAGAGAGAGAGAGAGAGAGAGAGAGAGAGAGAGAGAGAGAGAGAGAGAGAGAGAGAGAGAACTTTCTATTATTATTGTTTTGTGCTGTGTGGCCGTTGTTAACTGCTGTTAGCGGGCTTAGGCCACTATTGTGAAGAGAAGTGTTAACTGTTGTTAGCTGGCTGAGGTCACTATTGTGAAGAGAAGTGTTAACTGCTGTTAGCTGGCTTGGGTCACTATTGTGAAGAGAAGTGTCAACTGATGGTTGTTTGTTGCTCGTTTCTTCTCTACTTTGCTATTCAATGTTGATTTTTTAAAAATGTTGCATATCCCTTACAGGACGTTGCAGTCAACACCAGCATTTTTCAGCTGCTGTTGATGTACTAGCAAGTTTTACGTTCAGTAGTTTGCCATTGCTTTCTGAACGACCGGCTCCCATACCAACACTTTATAACACAACGCGACACGGTCTGCTGCACAAATCGGTCGGAGCTAAGTTTCGAACGCTTGGTCTGTGGCTCACGAACCACGTTCGCAAGCGCAGAGACTGGTTTACTACGGAGACAATGTTGATTACTTCACATTATTCTTGACCACTTTGATAGATAAATGTTGCTCGGATATTCCCCCACACCCTCATTTCACAGTAATGGTTCACGGTGATTGCGTGATAATAGACAAATAATGATCGTCATATATACAACACACATTATGTATTCAGTACGCCGGGACTTGTAGCACACAAAATACAATGAACAAAATAATAAAGGAGACGTACTTGGTCTGCCGTATTTGTAACAGCAATTGCTGGTATTGTAGTTTGGCCAGCGTTAGACCGGTATGGTTGGAACACGCTGCTCTGGGCTGTTTGTTTGAGTCGTGTGCCCACTAATGATTCCACTGTCTGTGTCTTTGACGTATTCTGTGAAACAAGATCAGACGCAATGATACAACCGTCTGTGTCTTTGACGCATTCTGAGAAAGAAGATCAGAGGCAATGATACCACTATCTGTGTCTTTGACGCATTCTGTGACATAAGATCAGACGCGATACTAGGACCAATCAGAAATGAGAGGGATGTTATACACTAGGACCATGACAAGCATAATTGCCTGACTGACATTTACTGACATTTAGCTGTGCTGGTGTCACACTACTAATGACATTCGTTTCATTTGCACTGGCCACAGTAAACGTGGCGTCAATGTTGTTGACATGTCACAGTAAACGTGGCGTCAATGTTGTTGACATGTCACAGTAAACGTGGCGTCAATGTTGTTGACATGTCACAGTAAACGTGGCGTCAATGTTGTTGACATGTCACAGTAAACGTGGCGTCAATGTTGTTGACATGTCACAGTAAACGTGGCGTCAATGTTGTTGACATGTCACAGTAAACGTGGCGTCAATGTTGTTGACATGTCACGGTAAACGTGGCGTCAATGTTGTTGAGATGTCACAGTAAACGTGACGTCAATGTCGTTGAGATGTCACAGTAAACGTGGCGTCAGTGTTGTTGAGATGTCACAGTAAACGTGGCGTCAGTGTTGTTGAGATGTCACAGTAAACGTGGCGTCAATGTTGTTGAGATGTCACAGTAAACGTGGCGTCAATGTTGTTGAGATGTCACAGTAAACGTGGCGTCAATGTTGTTGAGATGTCACAGTAAACGTGGCGTCAATGTTGTTGAGATGTCACAGTAAACCTTTTCGTCAATGTTGTTGAGATACTACAGTAAACCTTTTCGTCAATGTTGTTGAGATACCACAGTAAACCTTTCCGTCAATGTTGTTGAGATGTCACAGTAAACCTTTCCGTCAATGTTGTTGAGATGTCACAGTAAACCTTTTCGTCAATGTTGTTGAGATACTACAGTAAACCTTTTCGTCAATGTTGTTGAGATACCACAGTAAACCTTTCCGTCAATGTTGTTGAGATGTCACAGTAAACGTGGCGTCAATGTTGTTGAGATGTCACAGTAAACCTTTCCGTCAATATTGTTGAGATGTCACAGTAAACCTTTCCGTCAATGTTGTTGAGATGTCACAGTAAACCTTTCCGTCAATGTTGTTGAGATACCACAGGAAACGTGTAAAACAATGTTGTTGAGATGTCACAGTAAACCTTTCCGTCAATGTTGTTGAGATACTACAGTAAACCTTTTCGTCAATGTTGTTGAGATACCACAGTAAACCTTTCCGTCAATGTTGTTGAGATACCACAGTAAACCTTTCCGTCAATGTTGTTGAGATACCACAGGAAACGTGTAAAACAATGTTGTTGAGATACTACAGTAAACCTTTCCGTCAATGTTGTTGAGATACCACAGTAAACCTTTCCGTCAATGTTGTTGAGATGTCACAGTAAACCTTTCCGTCAATGTTGTTGAGATGTTACAGTAAACCTTTTCGTCAATGTTGTTGAGATGTCACAGTAAACGTGCTTTAACGTAATTGCAATTTGACATACGATTACGTAATCATGTGGATAGAGACAATTTTAACAGTCACAATAAAATATATTTGTTGCTAGCTACACCTCGGGAAATTTATATCATGTTCAGTATGACACACACATACACACAAAACAACACACACATATAATAATAATAATAATAATAATAATAATAATAATAATAATAATAATAATAATAATAATAATAAAGTTAACAAGATTTCCCGTCTCGATGGCTGACAGTGAATGTCCAAGTCAAGTTTACAAGTTATCCCACCTCGACGGCTGGCAGTGAATATCCATGTCAAGTTTTCAAGTGCCAAGATACAAAGACATGTCGGACAGGAGTTGATACAAAGATAGAAGATAAATAATAAAAACGAAATAGAACTCAAGGTCAGTGAGTAGAATCGATTACTACTCAACACATGCGGGAGGTCACGAACTGGTCACGAGTCGTTCAACGAACCACGAGGGGAGACCACGTGATTAGACGCAAACTCAGCCGTAACGGGCTAGAAAGTGCAACTTGTGGGCTAGAGAGTTATAGAAGAAACATCGGCGTTCTACACACAAACAATTACATCAGCCATATTGACGTTGAAGAAGAACTCTACTGATATCATATAGATACATATATAGCTGCGGCCAGTGGCTAGTGATGGGGCCGAAACCTTACTAAGTTGCAGTGACAAGGAAGATCGAAAATGCCAACCAGCCAGAAGTTGCAGCTGACAATTGCCAGGCCTTCTATGTGATTGACGTGACTCCAGAGAATCATGTATCTCCGTGAACCTAGAGTATGTGGTGTAATTTTCGTACTCCTGAAAACTTTAAGTTGATCTGTGAAAACATTGTGCAGTGCTATTTGAGAGCAACAAAATAGGGATCATGACACCATATAAGGAAGATTATGGACACTTCCGACAGACCACCATAGCTGTGACGTCTGAGTGTGTAATATGCCAAGCAGTACACTACTGGGTCAGTATGTGAGCTGTGCGATGAAGTGTACCCAATAAATATCGGAATTGATGAAACGCAATCCTACAACTAGTTGGTCTTCAGTGTGTTCAGTGTTGCCAATAGTTGCACAATCAAGACGAGCCATTAAACACACACAAATTCATTGGCAGACTTGGGGACCTCGCAAACAAAGACACTGAAGGCAGATATGAGGACCTCGTATACATGCCACCGAAGGCATCGTCACGGAGACTATAAATGTCATCGTCATCATAATTTCATGAGCACAAATAAACTGCTGGGATAAAGTGAAGGGAACACAATGAGCAATGAAGAATATGTAATAAATGTTAATACGTTGAAAGAGAATCAAAATGAATCAGGATTCAACGAGATATAATATAAATTCAACATAGAACAACTACCGCCCTGAGGCCCAGTCATATTTGTGATCTTTATGCTGTTTTGGGGAATTCTGCATACTGAAAGATATGGTAGTCACCTGCCCATAATAACATTACTGCTACAGTAGAAATATATTCCGTACGTGCTGCAGATACACGATGAACATTCGCACTAATTATTGATAAAAGTGCTCCAATCAGGGAGCGTAGTGAGATTAGTATTATACCACGTCACACATGTCATCAATTTAGGCGGTACAGCCTGAACCGGGACAGACCCAGGAAGTCATCAAATACTACTCAACCGCATTAGAAATAACAACCTCACCAGCTGAGAACAACTCTACATCACCCTGAGGAACGGAGAACTGAAAGTTAAGTTGATTGTTGGTGTCTTTCTGTTCTCTTCGTTGGTCCGGGACTGTAGGATTAAAGGTTCACTCCTCTTCCACGCTATATATCCTTTCTCATTATTAATTGTGCGGGAGGTTGGGGGGGGGGGGGGGCTATCTTTGTGTTGCTGTCTCTAATTATTAACACAATGATACCTTCTGTCTTTTCAACAGCCGAAATCCGGCTTTCTCAATATTGTAATCGACTGCTGTAAAGAGCATTGTGTCGTTTTGTGACTAATTCTTTGTGAAGTGTTGTGCTATCTTGTGCTCAGTGTTTCTTATATAATTATATGGATACATTATCTCGTTAAAATCGGATTCAAATTCTGATAGGTGTTTTTGGTGTTATTGTAGTGTCCTAATTGTGAATATTTATTGAGTACATCTCAATTATACCATATCAGCTAACCAGTTTGGCCACCCTGTGTATAACAACAATAAGAAGTACCTGCCTGAGATAAGAAGTACATTTCAAATTTAAATAATAATTACTTAGTCTTGTTGACTTTGTGTGAAAGAATTGTCATACGAGATCATAAACTTAGTTTAAAATTAACTGTCTATATATCTTATTGTTGTCTCATTTGATTATATCTCAAAAAGCATGTATACACTGCCTTAATTTATTGTCATTAGCGAGAAATATGGTTTCTCAGGGCCGAAAATGTTAGCGTGGGCTAAAGCTGAACTTAGTGCGTTCCAGACACAACAACGCGACGAAAGAGCGGCAGCTAGTGAAGCTGAGAAAGATAGATTGGAAGCAGAAAAAGAGAAAGCACAAGCAGAGAAATAGAAGTTTAGTGCTCAAGAAGCTATTCTGAAATGAGAAGAATTCATTACAGAAAAAGAATTAGCTGCTCAAGGAAAACAAAGAGCAGTAGAATTAGCTGCTCAGGAGAAACAAAGTGCATTAGCATTATCCCTTGAGTAGAAAAGATTGCTTGCAGAGAAAGATATGTAAGAAATAGAATTAGCATTAGAGAAAGAAAAAGTAATAGCACATGAGACTGAAACTGCTTTCAGTAGAGAGAATATGGCAGCGGAGCAAGTTATGAAAGATAAGAGATTGAAGGGAACTTAAAGGTTAAACGATTCGTGAAAGAAAGAGACTGACATTGCTCAAGCCACATTGGCTTCAAAGACTTTGGATCCCATCAAAATATACCAAAATATTATTAGAAATTACACATCTGGTGTCTCCATTTCAGCATGGGGCATAACCTCAAAGTGTTATTGAAACATTATAAGGTTCCCATCGGAGAATGGGCTATATTTTTTCATGAGCATCTCGCCGTTGAACCTTTAAAGGTGATGGAAGTTATTCGCGAAGACCTCCATACCAATTATGAGTACGTAAAACAGAGAATCCTTAGCCACTTTGGTTTAGACCAGACTGGGTTACGAACAGCATACAGGACTCTGACGCCGAAGACTAATCAGAACTTCCTTGATTCTGTCTCAGAGAATCAATCGCTGTTTGATAAATGATTGAAATCAGCGAACTTAGAGGAAAACTTCCATACGCTGAGAAACCTCATGTTGAGGGACAAGTTGATCTCGGCGGTGCCTGATGCGATGTCGACATTCTTTATAGAAAATAAGTGTAATACCGTGCAGGGGATGGAATCCAAAGGTGAGGCTTATTATAACGCCCACAGGGAGATCTTTGCTGAGTGTATTCAGCTTGATCTTGATGACAGGAGCGTCTGCCATTTTGAGTAGAAAGGTGACAATACTCAACAAAGATATGGTCAGCACACGTCACAGAAACAACATTATCAAAGTAAATATACTCCTCATGGATATGCAAATTCAAAAAAGAGTATCATTATTCTATGTAAATTTTGTAAACATTCCCACAGCTCACTCGAAATGTGTGACAAGAGTCCTAGATATGAAGCATAGTTGAAAGATATGTCTTCAAGAAGAAGTAACAGGTATATATTCTACAAAACCCAATTAAAATGTTATATCTGTAAAAGCTATAGTCATTTTGCTAGACATTGTAAGTTAAAAGACATGTATAAAGAAACCAACATGGTGAAAATCACATCAAGTAGTGACGCAGACGGCGACGACGACGACGACGACGAGAGAAAGCAGTGGTTAATGCGACAGACATGTATAAAAGTCATGATGTCGTTAGTTATAAAGTGTATATATAAGAAGCTAATTCCGCTTATACACCGGATGGAAATCTGAATGTTCGACTGGAATTAGTGAACGGACTAGCAGTGAGAATGATAAGAGATAACGGGACATCGATTATTTGGGGTAGACAGGAAATTGGTAAAGAACGAAGACCGCACAGACGAACGAGTGACGCGTAGAACAGTTGGTGGTGCATTAGAACAGTATAAGGTAGCATGAACTGATATTAATTGCCAGTATTTCTAAAGCCGTGTAGCAGCGGCAGTGCAACCGCAACCTACGACTGAATTACTAGTAGGGAACATACCAGACATAAAAGAGTACACTAGCTAAGACATGGAGAAATGGGAAAAAGAGTACCTTATGATAGAGGAAGGAAACTACTCATCAGTGACCTTTCCGACACAAGACAAAATTATTGATATAGAAGACTATGGATCAGACATAGAGACAGACATATACGGGATATATGCAGACTATAGAAAACAACAAGGACAAACAGTTGACGCAAATGTAGTTACTAAATATACATTATCTTCATATGACGATCAATCATCTTCGGTTGAAGATTATAATGATAAAAATAAGAACTTTCAATAGCGATGTTCTAAAACGAAAGTTACAATAGAAGAAACACATAGCGTTGACTATGCAAAACCAGGTTAGGAGAATGAAATTCCACTAGAAGTACCAAATAAACGGTATACCAAACTGGACACTGAGATAAGTTTATGGAAAGAAAAAGGAGTTCCCGAAATAGAAACATAAAAGCGGACACGAGATATTAAACTTAGAACCTGGGAACGATACTGAACAACATGGGACTAACTGAAGAAGAGAAAAAAAGAGAAGAGACCACATATAGGTCAACTAAAATCTATAACGACATATGTAACACAAAAAGATGCAAATCACTGTACAATACTCCACATTAAAGAAACATAATTAAACGTTGTAACACTTTGTAAGGCAGATTTTCAGTAGAGAAATATTAAACTACTAATCGGCTGACTGAACGTTTACAACAAAATCAGCAAAGAGTTAAACATTACAACATCATCATTCATCGAGTGTACCTAATATCCGCAGCATTGAATCTTTGGACGGAACACGAGCTAATCAGGAACAGGCAACGTGACACCTATTCAATAGTTTAGTATATTGATTTTTCTTTGGTGGGCGGTCATGACTCGCCATTTCACTCGATCACCAGAGAGAAATATTATAATAGCACTAGTAAATTCTGTTAAAATGGGCAACAAATATTCTAACTTTAATATAAAAATATTTCTAACTAATAGAAACAATTAATTTACTTAAAACAAAATTACAACACAAGAAAAATACCAGTCTAAAATAAATTACATAAATAATAGGAATAAAACAACAGAGAGATGGTTTGAAAAAGTAATTCTTTGACAGAATTAGACATAAAACCATAAGTTTAGCTATTAATTAAAGACAGTAAATTAGAAAACCTAATGGACAATATTTAAACAATACAGGAACCTTATAGAATGTTCACAATAATCTAAAAGTAGAAGTTAAGATAAGTGAATAAAGGTATCAATAAATATAAACTTGATATGTACATCCCTATTTAATGCAAGGTGTACTTTCATTTCATTCATATGCTGGTAAATTATGCAAATTCATTTTGTTTCCAAATGCGCGTACACCATTTAAATTCATATTTTGGGAACCATTTAAATAGCAAGTCAATACCAAGATAAAGTAGAATGAAATAACAATGTACTTTTTTCAACTTAAAACAATCAGACAATATAACTAATAGACATAGTACTAATGACATAAATTACCAAACAGATAAAACAGAACTTAAACAAAGAGAGTCATGAATATAAGACAGTCTAGGATGATATGAAGTTAAAAGACATAAAAACATGACAATTAAACAAAACAGTTAAGACTTTAAGAAATAAATAAAGGACAAATACTATATACATTGACTATATATATATATATATATATATATATATATATATATATATATATATATATATATATATATATATATATATATATATATATATATATATATAATGCAAAGTGGACGCATCCAAATGTCACAGCGCCAAACCAATGCACTTAGTTTGGTCTGTGAAAACCGTACGGTCCTGGCCACGCCGGAAACGCCACTTGGAAACAAAGACCGGAGGCCATTTTTCCTTGTAGCAGCCAGCTCGGTGTGAAGGCAGGCGCTGGGATCCTGTGTAGTTTTGTGGCCAGCCCGCCTTGAGACAAGATATGTGGGGTTTCCCATCTGTTCATCAGTGAACAACATATGCCAGAGGAGAAAGCCGTAAGTTTAAAATGTTTAATTTAATAAATATTTGTATAATCGCAGCACACGCCAGTTTACCAACTTGAAAGTGTTTACATGGTGAAGCAGGCGTGGGTGAAAATAATTGCTAGTTAGGTGAGCTTGTAGGAACAAAGAAATATAAATAGATAATGTAGATGAGTATTACTAAAGTGAGCTGTTCTACAGATCAATGTAACGTCCCTGAGGTTTTAGGAATATAACATTTAATTCATAGAGATGCCAGCAATCAGACAATGGTGATGTGAAATATGTAGAATAGGTCATTGCTGGTGGTTAAGTATCATAGAGACTGATGTCATGTCATGCTGGCACAAGATTAATTTGTTGGGAATGATTTTACATGGTTATCCTATGGCATTAATGTGTTACTGGCTAAATAGATATGTGGAAGATTCACCAAAATATACAATGTGTGGGGTCATAAATTAGTTTATAGTAAAGACTGAAATAGTGCCACATGGTGCCATGCAGGCCATGTTGGCATGGAAGGGAGTAAGTGCTTGTGAGGTTGCTAGAAATGAAGGTTACTTAACAACAGAGTGGTGAGAATCATATGTGTATGTGTATACAGCAGCAAGATATGTTTACAGGATTATTCTGTGACAATGGTGAGCATCACATTGGATGTTTGGTAAAGTGTTGGGTATGAACACTCCAAAGCAACAATGAGTAGGGGAAAATAACCATAATTTAAGTGTAATATTTATAACATGTGTAAAGCAGAGAAGAGTACTTACATGTTATATGTGGCAATGATGGGTTAATGGTTAAGCTATGTAGTTAGGACATGTAGGTAATAAATAGAAGTGAAGGAAATAATGTGTTGAATTGTAGGGACGCTATGCTGATTGATAGCCACTAGGCGTAGGAAATAATACATCTTAATACGCGGGGTGCGTATCAGCAATCATTGTGTAATCGTAACTGCGAATGAAGTGTGGCTTTACTGAGGGAGAACAGGCAGGTGCATCTGGAACTGATATTGGTAAAGGGGTTTCTCATTTAGCATTGAAGTCTGGTGTCACATCTGCTACCAGAATGCAGTAGTGTTTGTGCTAGTGTATCAAACTGGGAGTTTTATGTGTAGTAAAACAGGGTGTTTGTTGTACCAGGGGAAGGGTGTTATTTATTGCTACGTACCACCTTTCGCAAAGATATATGCACTTGCGATGCGACACGAAGCATAAGAGAAGAAAATTTATAACCGGTGTATCGTAGGAAGAATGATGGGAAATAGAGGGCATAACTGCACATTTGTTGTCCACTCACAGATAATATTACACTGATTGTGTTGGGCCTTGAATAACACTTATTGGTCATTAGTGTGTAATAATGACATAATATATATAGTACACTGTTTATTATATTAGTACTAATGTTCTGTATCCTGCCATGGGCATTGTTGTGCTTGGATCCTGTCTCATATGAATGAGGCACTCTGGCCACTATTTTGTGTACTTTCACTTGGTAATATTGTGTGTTTATTTTATGAATTGTCTTAAGGGTATCAGAGAGTTCTTCAATTGAGTTCCTGTGTAATACATCTTTATCTTTAACTTTCTGTGAATGTTGTGATTCTTCTATTTGTAAGGTTACATTGTCACATTCTACAAATATGGTTATTCCTGTTTCCTTTACTTTTCATAGTTACACATGTTTTACCTGTTGGTTATTAATTTATAATATCATGCAGTAATGTGTGTGATGTCATATTGTTGTTGATATCCTTTATCAAAACATGGACATTGCAGGAGCAGTGTGTCCTATATCATATGGCATCCCTCATAAGTTTAGGTATTTAAATGACAGAAGATGAGGGAAAGGTGGTGCAATGGGTATTATGATTGTAGTGATGGCTATGGTGAGAGTGACCATTTGATGATTGAGATGGTGATTATGATTGTGGTGATGACTATGTTGAGGCTGATCATGTAGTGATGTCAGCTAGGATGATTGGGATGATGATGGCTATGGTGATAGTGATGATGGGGATTATGATTGTGGTGACTATGTTGAGGCTGATCATGTAGTGTCAGTTGGGATGATTATGGCTATGGTGAGAGTGATCATTTGATGATTGTGATGGTTTTATGTTGCGATGTATGTTATATGTCTGAGTTGTTGTCGGTGACTTATGTTATAGCCTGTGTCCTGATTGTTGCTGGTGTCATGTGTAGAACTACCTCTGGTATGTTGATGTTGTCTAGCTGTCATCAGTACAAAGGTGTGTGTCCTTCTGATGCCATATTGAATTGCATACCCTATGTCTGCTGGATTGCTGTTGGTGCATTGGACTGTATTTATGTCCTCTAGGTACATGTTCAAATGGTGTTGTCCTGTTAGAGTCGTTGTACACCGGTGTAGCTGAGTTGTGTTCGGTGTTGATTTTGACAAGTTGATTAGTGTTGCTGTGTAACATTGGCATTTATGGGGGGTATTGTCAGCCTGTGCTGTTGGGGATGAGAAGTTGTGTTGGACCAGAGACCTGTAGGTAATGACCTCCCTGAACTGAAGACATTCTGTAAGTGAATGCTGGGCTGTATGGGGAGGTGGAGCAGGCTGAGGTTGTTGCATTAGGTGTTCTATCCTAGCAATATCAAGTGTAATCTCATGACAGCAGTGGCACAACTGGAGAAGACAATAGTAGGTGATTTGATGATGCAGCATTGATTGCTGCATTTAACCATTAGAGATGTAGTCTCATGATAGCAGTAGTACAACTAGAGGGAATAGCAAAGTGGATAATTTGATGGAAGACATTTGTTATATGTAGGTTAATTCAAATGTTATATTGCATGTGCTCATTGATTTATGTGTTTCTTCTTCTTCTTCTTCGTTCATCCGTTTTGTTTTTTTCGGATGTGATTGCGTTGTGCCTGTTTACAGCAGAGCTGCGTTCTTGCGCCGTTAGGCCGACACATCCGACTTCTGCGGGCATTTGTTGACCGGGTTAACCTTCCCGGGGATTTATGTGTTTAATATGTTGTCTTTACCATGATAATCATAGATTGTGTTTTCCATTGTTACAGGAGCGGCTGACTAGTTAGTGTCAGCAGGCCTGGGTTCTTGGTGGGATAGTAAATTGTGTCACAACTCTTGTTTATGTCGCGTCTTGGGGTTTATGTTGTGTAACCTATGTTTTTGTAGTGCCTTATTGTCTGTGCAGTGTTGCTTGTGTCAAAGTTCTTTATAGTGTCAGTCTAACCAGCCATTGTTTGGAACACCTGTGTTGTGGTACTTGGTGTACCCTGTTGTCTTAAGTGCTGCTGATTGGTTAGGGGTTACCCACTGTGGTGATTTGATATATACAGTTGTCTATTGTATCTGTTATTGACATGCAATGTGCTGTTAGAAGAAATAAATAAAGAGCTTGTTTATTTGTCCTTGATTTGTTTGTTTGTCTCTTTTAGTTTTTACAACCACTATTTCTACCACAATCTAACACCTTAATTCATCGCTTGGGCTCAAACATGGTGTTTCCTGTGTGAACATCTATAAAATAGTTTCTGCCTCTGTCTGAGATCTCGTATCCAAACAATATTAGACTTATGACTAAAACTGGAATTAATGACGGTAATAAGAAATTAACACAAACCATAAAAAGAAATGACAAAGTAAAACAAATCACAACAGAAAACAAATTAACACCAGTAATATTTTAAATTATCTGTTAATATTTAAAAAATCAAACAAGCACACACACACACGCACGCACACACGCACGCACGCACGCACGCGCACGCACACAGCGCGCGCACACGCACACACACACACACACGCGCGCGCGCATCACATACCAGAATATACGAATAAAAAGAGAAATTGAACGTTAACCGTATAAAGCGAAGCCGAATGTATGAATGAGGCTGTTATTGAAACCTAGAAATTGTGTTAACATTTTGGGTTCAAGGGAATGTATGAATGAGGCTGTTATTGAAACCTAGAAATTGTGTTAACATTTTGGGTTCAAGGGAATGTATGAATGAGGCTGTTATTGAAACCTAGAAATTGTGTTAACATTTTAGGGTCAAGGGAATGTATGAATGAGGCTGTTATTGAAACCTAGAAATTGTGTTAACATTTTGGGTTCAAGGGAATGTATGAATGAGGCTGTTATTGAAACCTAGAAATTGTATTAACATTTTGGGTTCAAGGGAATGTATGAATGAGGCTGTTATTGAAACCTAGAGATTGTGTTAACATTTTGGGTTCAAGGGAATGTATGAATGAGGCTTTTATTGAAACCTAGAAATTGTGTTAACATTTTGGGTTCAAGGGAATGTATGAATGAGGCTGTTATTGAAACCTAGAGATTGTGTTAACATTTTCGGTACAAGGGAATGTATGAATGAGGCTGTTATTGAAACCTAGAGATTGTGTTAACATTTTGGGTTCAAGGGAATGTATGAATGAGGCTGTTATTGAAACCTAGAGATTGTGTTAACATTTTGGGTTCAAGGGAATGTATGAATGAGGCTGTTATTGAAACCTAGAGATTGTGTTAACATTGTAGCGTCAAGGGAATGTATGAATGAGGCTGTTATTGAATCCTAGAGATTGTGTTAACATTTTGGGTTCAAGGGAATGTATGAATGAGGCTGTTATTGAAACCTAGAGATTGTGTTAATATTTTGGGTTCAAGGGAATGTATGAATGAGGCTTTTATTGAAACCTAGAGATTGTGTTAACATTTTGGGTTCAAGGGAATGTATGAATGAGGCTGTTATTGAAACCTAGAGATTGTGTTAACATTTTGGGGTCAAGGGAATGTATGAATGAGGCTGTTATTGAAACCTAGAGATTGTGTTAACATTTTGGGTTCAGGGGAATGTATTAATGAGGCTATTATTGAAACCTAGAGATTGTGTTAACATTTTGGGTTCAAGGGAATGTATGAATGAGGCTGTTATTGAATCCTAGAGATTGTGTTAACATTTTGGGTTCAAGGGAATGTACTAATGAGGCTGTTATTGAAACCTAGAGATTGTGTTAACATTTTGGGTTCAAGGGAATGCATGAATGAGGCTGTTATTGAAACCTAGAGATTGTGTTAACATTTTGGGTTCAAGGGAATGTGTGAATGAGGCTGTTATTTAACCCTAGAAATTGTGTTAACATTTTGGGTTCAAGGCAATGTGTATTATTTTTCTGTTGGTTTTGTACTGTTTGTTTTGTTATGAAACATTAATTATGAACACTATTGATACAATGACGTCAATGGAAAATATTCAAAGTCACACAAGTAAAGGAGGGCAAGGGAAGAAATAAGTCAACAAATAACAAAGAAACAAACTGTCAAATACTCTTTGTATTAAGAAAAAAAAAAAAAAAACCAAAGAAAGAAAGGAATAATATCATGAGGTATAAAAAACTCATCCGATGGAGCATAACTCCACAAATCTCCAAAGAGTGTCACGAAATGAACAGTCATACGGATATGAACATAACGAACAAGGAAGGAAATCTGAGAAAAAAATAAACAAATCGGGTTTTATTGCATGGAGTTGGGTGTGAAAGTTTGGTGTTTCGCGTTGTGTCTGGCTGAGAAACGTCACAGGTAAGATTTGTTGCATTATGGGGGGGGGGGGGGGGGGGGGTGTAGAGGGGAGGGGGTGATGTTGCACGAAGTTAGACTTGAAGGTTATTCAGGTTTATGACTGGATGAAGAAGAGTTATAAATTAGGATGTTTATCAAGACAACCGTGGTGCAGTGACATTTTGTGAGTAACGAGGAAAAAAAACATGACGAAGCTACTCACAGATGGAAGGGTATTTAAGAGCAGCAAGTTCCAACATCAAGAATTATGACCACCATTCATTTCATTCAGTGGTGTTGGAAGTTTGGAGCCGTGAGTTTTAAGATGGCTGGTAAGGCCTATTGTGGCTCGAAATGTGCTTTGATAATGTGGACGAAAAATGCTTGACGTTCCAGAAGGAGGATCTCCTGCAGTGATTTGTTTTTTGCCCAGCCTTTTTTTTTCCACAGCTCACGCAGTCCTGTTTGCTTCACAAGTGGCTACACCTTTATGTAATGATGTACGTCACAAATTTATGTCTTTGGCAGCAGTCTCCCAGGTGTCGTGATGAATTCCAAAAGCTTTTAGTGAGATCTTCAGAGTTCCGTTAAAACCTTTCTTCTGGCCGCCTTGGCAGCGTTTACCACAGCGCAGCTCAACGTAAAAAATGCCATTTAGGGAGCCTGTGATCTGGCATGCGAGTCAAGAGAACAGCCCAGCTAATCGGATTCTTCATTAGTTTAGTGTGGACACTGGGCATGGACGCTCTTTCTAATACTTCAGTGTCTGGGATCTTATCTTGCAATTTAATCTTCAATAGCTTTCTAAGGCAGACTGTGTGGAAGTGGTTTAATTTCCTAGCGTGTCGCTGGTAAACAGTCCAGGTTTTACAAGCATATAGCAGTGTGGATAATACGACTGCTTTCAGCTTTGTTTGCAGGCTTATTCCATTTCTGTCCCACACATTTTTGTACCGTCTGCCAATGGCCGCTCTGGCCTTGGAGATTCTTGCATTCACTTCGACATCAATTGTGGCAGCTTGTGACACAGTGCTGCCAAGATAGGTGAATTTGTCTACAACACTTAGTCTATGCCCATTAACTCTTATATTCGGCACGGAGTGACTAATCTCTGGAGCTGGCTGGTACATAACTACAGTCTTCTCAAAGTTGATTTTAAGTCCGAAGTTGGCACATGCATACGAGAAAGCTGAAACGTTGTGTTGCGTTCTGCCTCTGAGTTAGCATACAGAGCGCAATCGTCAGCAAATAGGAATTTTCTGATGGTGTCGCTGATAGATTTAGTTTTAGCTCTCAGCCTTCTGAGATTGAACAACTTTCGGTCCATGCGGTAGTTGATGTCGATTGTAATGTCGTTGTTTTCGAAGGCATTCGTCAACATGGCTGAAAACATGAGGCTGAACAGTGTTGCTTCCGGGACACATCCTTGCTTAACTCCATTGGTGACAAGAAAGGAGAATTAGCCAATTTCCTGTACTCTTGCCTGGATACCATCATGAAGTAGCCGCACTATTTGGACAAACTTTCGTGGACTACCATATTTCGCCATAGTCTTCCACAGTCCTATTCTGCTGACTGTATCATAAGCCAGGGTAAAATCAATAAAAGTGTAGAACATTTCAGAGTTCTGTTCATAGCAACATGTTGCAACATTTAGTAGTGCTATTGTAGCACACTGTGAACAACTAGGGTTAGAACTGAATAGTAAGAAGACACAGATTATGGTAGCCACTAGGAAGAACGAAATACCACAATGTAATATACGCGTAAATGGGAATATTCTTAAGCAAGTGAATCGGTACAGTTTTCTCGTGATAGTCATAACATCTGATGGGATATGCCTTGAAGAGATTAGAACAAGAATTGCCATTGCGAAGGTAGCCTTTTGCAAGATGAAAAACATACAGAAAAAAAGATATCAGTTGAAACGAGAAAAAGAGTGTTGAAGTGCTATATAGAACCACTACTTTTGTATGGATGTGAAGCGTGGACAATGAGCAGTCAAGTTAAAAAACATCTACTGGTTGTGGAAATGTGGTTTCTGCGGAAAATGCAAAGAATACCATGGGCAGATAGAAACACCAATGAACTAGTCCTTCAAGACACAAATGAAGACCGTAAACTGATTAGAGACATTAGACGTAGACGGTCAACATTTTTTTGACATGTTATGAGACGAAATGACTTGGAGAACTTGGTGACAACTTGCAAGATCGAAGGGAAGAGACCAAAGGGGAAGACCGAGAAGTAAATACCTTGGCCACGTGGCATGGTCGATACAGAAACACGGACCTGATCTACGACTTTGGTGATCGAGTGAGATGAAAAAACATAACTACCTACGCTTATGGGCATGCCACATGATGGATGGTTGGAGGGTTGATAGCATTTATCTTGCAATTGCGTTTGAGCGAAAATCTTGTCATCAATTCTCCGTTCTTTTCTAAAGCCACATTGACTCTCAGAAAGAAGACCTTGGTCAGAGGCGATTGTGAGGCGATTGAGAAGAATTCTGGCGAGTATCTTCCATGCAATTGAGAGCAAGGAGATGCCTCGGTGGTTGCCACAGGATTGGAGGTTTTCTTTACGTTTGTAAAGGTGGACTATTAAATTGTCCTTGGAATCGTGTGGCATGGTCTTGTTCACACATATGTGCGTAATGACTTGGTGAAGCTGCTCTATCAGAACCAGTCCACCCGCTTTGTAGATCTCTGCCGGGAATGAGTCAGGACCAGGGGTCTTACCGCTGGAAAGTTGATAGATAGATTTGTTAATTTACACTATGGCTGGTAAGTCAGCAAGAGTATCATTAGTGGGGACTTGGGGAAGGCAATTGATGGTTTCGTCATTGATGAAAGAGGTTGCATTTATGATATTGCTAAAATGCTCACGCCAGCGTTGGAAGATTGCTTTCTTGTCGGTGACCAATGTACCCCCATCTGCATTATGGAGGGGGATACTCATCTCATCTCATTTCATCATGTTCCTCTTGTACCTTGCGGTGTCGAGGTGAAGTATAAACATCTTGAGAGTGCCCGATTATTGGCTTCATGTATCGATATTCCCATGGACTCTGCTATTCCCTCCGTCCAACATTTACGTGGTCGGCCTTTTCTTCTGTTTCCATCTTGTCTGTACATCATTGATTGTTGTGGTATGCTGTTTACTGGTAACCTACTTGCATGGCCAAACCATTTTACTTGCTGCTTTCTAATATAACCCCCACTTTAGTCCTGATTTCTTCATTTCTGATCTTATCTCTTCTTGACACGCTGAGTATTCTTCTCAGGAATCTCATTTCTGTTGTTGTGATTTATCTTTTCTCTTTTTCTGTCACTGTCCTGGTTTGGCATTGGTAGCATAGAGTTGGGAATACTACAAGTATATAATCATTATATAACCAGTTTATAATCAGTATACTACAAGTTTATAATCGGTATATAACCAGTGTACGAGAACTATATAACCAGTATATAAACAGTATACTACCAGTATATAACCAGTAAATAACGAAATAACTACAAGTATATAACCATTATATAAACAGTATCCTACAAGTATTTAACCAGTTTATAACCAGTATTCTACAAGTATTTAACTAGTTTATAACTAGTATACAACAAGTATATAACCAGCATATAACCAGCATATAACCAGTATACAACAAGTATATAACCAGTATACAACAAGTATATAACCAGCATATAACCAGTATACAACAAGTATATAACCAATATATAACCAGTACATAACCAGTATATAAGCAGTATCTTACAAGTATATAACCAGTACATAACCAGTATATAACCAGTATATAACCAGTACATAACTAGTATATAACCAGTATATAACCAGTATCCTACAAGTATATAACCAGTACATAACCAGTATATAACCAGTATATAACCAGTACATAACCAGTATATAACCAGTACATAACCAGTATATAATCAGTACATAACCAGTATATAACCGGTACATAACCAGTATATAACCAGTATCCTACAAGTATATAATCAGAATATAACCAGTATACAACCAGTACATAACCAGTATATAACCAGTATATAACCAGTATCCTACAAGTATATAACCAGTACATAACCAGTATATAACCAGTATATAACCAGTATATAACAGTATATAACCAGCATACAGCAAGTATATAACCAGTACATAACCAGTATATAATCAGTACATAACCAGTATATAACCGGTACATAACCAGTATATAACCAGTATATAACTAGTATATAACCAGTATCCTACAAGTATATAACCAGTACATAACCAGTATATAACCAGTATATAACCAGTATACAACCAGTATATAACCAGTATATAACCAGTATACAACCAGTATATAACCAGTATATAACCAGTATATAACCAGTATCTAACTAGTATATAACCAGTATCCTACAAGTATATAACCAGTACATAACCAGTATATAACCAGTATATAACCAGTATATAACCAGTATATAACCAGTATACAACCAGTATATAACCAGTATATAACCAGTATATAACTAGTATATAACCAGTATCCTACAAGTATACAACCAGTACATAACCAGTATATAACCAGTATATAACTAGTATATAACCAGTATCCTACAAGTATATAACCAGTACATAACCAGTATATAACCAGTATATAACCAGTATACAACAAGTATTTAACCAGTACATAACCAGTATATAATCAGTACATAACCAGTATACAAACGGTACATAACCAGTATATAACCAGTATCCTACAAGTATATAACCAGTATATAACCAGTATCCTACAAGTATATAACCAGTATATAACCAGTATCCTACAAGTATATAATCAGTATATAACCAGTAAATAACCAGTCGTTGACACCTTGCAGTCTTTGCAGACCAAAGTATGTTAGTTGGAATGTGGCCAATATTCCATCACAATGTCTGGGCAGAGCTTCAGAGAATCATGTGGCGCCCAAACGACATGACCTCTCTCTCGGCCTAACCTTGTGTTGTCCAGAGGAATGGGTAACCAATACGTCTGGCACAAGGTAGGCTGCAGACGCTGGCGGCGCAGCGTCAAAACCACCGCAACCTCGCCACCACGAGCAGGTGGCGAGTGGTGACCAGACCCTAACACCCAAGGGACCCGGCTTAGAGATGTTCAGCCAAGTCCCACAGGTGAGGGCCTCGTACGAGCCCGGACCGTAAGGGCGCGCACATCTGTCGATCACAAGTGTCCGGACCTGTGTAAAGCGTGCACTATCGTCAGACTCTCCACCTGACTTTAAGCGGACCCCGCGACCAGCGGGAACAGGACCGCCAGAGTTGCCGCAGGAGATATTGCCTGTCTATTGCAAGCAAATCCCCCATCCTTCCATTGTGCGGATCTCGCGACCGGCGAGAATAGGCCCGCCGGAGATTATGCTCTTCTGCTGCGAACAAATCTCTACCGAGAGACGAATAAGTAAAGATATAACCAGTATCCTACAAGTATATAACCAGTATCCTACAAGCATATAACCAGTATCCTACAAGTATATAACCAGTATATAACCAGCATCCTACAAGTATATAACCAGTATATAAGCAGTATATAACCAGTATCCTACAAGTATATAACCAGTATACAACAAGTATACAACCAGTACATAACCAGTATATAACCAGTATACAACAAGTATATAACCAGTACATAACCAGTATATAACCAGAATATAACCAATATACAACCAGTATACAACACGTATATAACCAGTATATAACCAGTATACAACAAGTATATAACCAGTATATAACCAGTATAAAACAAGTATATAACCAGTATATAACCAGTATATAACCAGTACATAACCAGTATATCACAAGTATATAATCCATATATAACCAGTTCATAACCAGTATACTACAAGTATATAACTAGCCTATAACCACTATATAAACAATAAATAACCAGTATATAGTACTTGAAAATTACGGAACGAGACACAAGTATTCTTTGCACAAAGGGATTCATGGACTGACACATCGTTAGCTAGCTTTATTACACATTCATACAAGACGTATAAAATTGAACATGAGATTAAGGCTTGAAAAGAAAAGTTGCACAGGACTGACAGAGATGGTCTCCCCTCCCCCTCCCCCCCCACATACACACACAATAAAATGATGCTTTCAGCAATATGTGTTGCAAGATGGATACAAACCATTTAACTTTACCCAAAAACAAAAACAAAAACAAAAACCAGAAAACTGTATCCGTGCATTGTGTATGTAGAAATCATTCAGTGACACGGTGAACCTCTAGAAAATGGAAGCCACAACTGTACCCAAGCATTGTGTATGTAGAAATCATTCAGTGACACGGTGAACCTCTAGAAAATGGAAGCCATATCTGTAGCCGTGCATTGTGTATGTAGAAATCATTCAGTAACACGGTGAACCTCTAGAAAATAGAAGCCACAACTGTACCCAAGCATTGTGTATGTAGAAATCATTCAGTAACACGGTGAACCTCTAGAAAATGGAAGCCATATCTGTAGCCGTGCATTGTGTATGTAGAAATCATTCAGTGACACGGTGAATATCAAGAAAATGGAAGCCACAACTGTACCCAAGCATTGTGTACATTCAGTGACACGGTGAACATCTAGAAAATGGAAGCCACAACTGTAGCCATGCATTGTGTATGTAAAAATCATTCAGTGACACGGTGAATATCAAGAAAATAGACCATAGGTGAAACCAAAACGTTAGGCGAGGAAACACATTTGCCGGACCGGTGACCATGCCTACCAGAAAGGCTGTCAGGCACAAGAAGTGCTGTCCTACTGTCCCAGTGGGCCATGTAAGGTTGCTGACAGTGTTGAGCTGTTCTGTTGGCTGTTGCAGCAGCAACATTGTTCGCTTGACTGGACTGTGGAGGAATTGCCCTTTCTGCCTGTTGATTTTTGTTTGCCAGCGACAGCAAGGTTGGTTTCCCACTGGACGTACTCTTTCCTGATGAGGCAATGGGTGGAGACAATGGTGAGCTGCGATCAAGCTTATTTATCTTGTTACCTAACGCATGTGTATTGTTAACTGACTTTGACATTTCCGCGTGTGTAGACCAGTTAGCCAACACCTCTGAGACTTTTAGCTGCTCTTCTCTCGACAGGTCTGGCTGTCTTCTGGCACGGGATGGAACATCACTGTCCTCGTTAACATGTTCAAATCTATTCCCCCCTCCAGTGAGACCCTCGTGATGCACGTTTGGATCGACTTTGTCATGCAGATTCTGAAGGCTATGGGCGGGTGTATTGATACTGCGTTGGCTGTCCAGGAACTGATAGTTTCGCACGCTGGACACTTGGGTGTCTGTGTCTTTGCTCTGAATGTGACTAATGATATGAGCATGTCCATGGCTTTCCTCCAGCCATTGTTCAGCAGTGACGCCAGTACTTCTCAAACAATAATTGTCGGTATCATCGTCAGACAAATCGTCATCAAATCTGCTGTCTTCGAAGGTATCGTCACTGTTTAGAAGGAAATCCAGGGGAAAGTGGTCGTCATGGCAACCTGGCTCGGGCACTTCTGTGACGATGCTTAGGGTATCTGAAACATCAGACCCTGACCCCGTGAGGTTGCCATCAGACCCTATCCCCGTGAGGTTGCCATCAGACCCTGACCCCGTGAGGTCGCCATCAGTCCCTGACCCCGTGAGATTGCCATCAGTTCCTGACCCCGTGAGGTTGCCATCCACATTTTCTTGTTCGCTTCCGTGACCACACTGAGAATATGCAATCTCAAGGTCATTCCTACATCTACTCAAGCTTCCATCCTCCAGTGAACGTGGCAGACTTTGCTGTGTTCTGTGAAGTTCCTCAGATGCCAAGTTTGCAACTGGTGTCCGCATGTTTTTGCTAAATCTGTACATTTCTGTCTTTGACGCACATGCAGTCAATTCTCGAGAATACGGTCTTCTAATCTTGCCTTTCTCCTCTAATCCTAACAGACGTATGCCAGGATCAGACATGCAACTTTCTTTGAGCTTCTTGTGACTCACTGATGTATCCGTTTTAGAGGCAACACAACTTGTAGCTTCGAAAGGATTTGAACCTTGTCTAATGAGACTAGGCAGTAACAGTTTCTCTGTCACTACATGACCTCTACTAGAGTTAACTTTCTTTGTCCGCTCCTTGTCGGCACCCTTGTGTAAACTCTGATTCACACCAACTCCTCTCTCATCTTGACCAACTGATGAGCACTGACCAAGGCGCATCTGATACCTATCGCCGGTGCTGAAGTACGCCGGCTGTTCTGTGGTAATGATGTTGTGGTTTGCACTTATACTGTCCGTGGATGAGAACAAGTCTGTACCCGATAGAGTATGCTCCAAATGGCAAACATTACAATTGCTGAGCCCTGTTAGATTGCTTTCTATTTGAGACACATCTTTCTGACTGTTGTCATTGATGGAACCGGTCTGTGTACACGCCCTTCTGTGAGGAGCCATGGATACCTCCATCAATCTGCTAGGTTCATCTGTTGTTGCAAGCATGGCATAAGTGGAATCCATGGTTCTGGCAGGACTGGAAGTAGTAGATTCAGAGTTTCCGCTGTTGAAATGTACATTGTTAGTAACGTTTGTGTTTGACTGATGTATTGCGCCGCTGCAAATACTAATCTTTTCTTGACTTTCATTTGGAGAAATTGACGACAACCGACGAAATCGAAATCTACTAGGTAGAGACTTGGGCATTTTTATGACATCCCTGGAGACAGAGAAACTGTAAACCTCCCCCTGAAAGTTGGTCTGATCCCCGTGCTCCTTCCGTTCTAATCTGGAGCCACCGCTGCAAACAAACTGACCGTCCTTGCTACTCAAGGGTACAGGCTGCACTTTAGAGTAGGCATGTGGTTGTAACCACCCTGTCTCCTGTAAATCATGTCTGGACATTGCAACTGTCGGCAAGAAGTCATGTTTATTACTATCTGTTTTACCTTTTGGTGGAACTACAGCAACCTTCTGGGTGCCAGCGGCTCGGGTATAGGCCTCTCTTTTATGAAGTGCAGGCAACTTCTGTGATTGATTAACTTCAGATTTCTTCTTGTCTGTGATTGTCTCCAAGCTACGACGAGTTTGCGATACCCTACAGTCTGAAATTGACACACATTCACACATAATAACTGAAACCAATATGAACTCAACATACTCAGTGTACAAACAACCAATAACCAGTATGTTTGTACAACAGCAAAAATTCCAATACTACAGCTTTACAACAATAACTAACAACATCATTAGCTACAACAATCAAACATGTAAACACAAACTATCGATGAACAATGTTCTAATGTGAACAATCAATGACCACTGTAATAAAACAAACAATCCATGACCACTGTCATACAACAAACAATCCATGACCAGTGTTGTACAACAAACAATCCATGACCAGTGTTGTACAACAAACAATCCATGACCAGCGTTGTACAACAAACAATCCATGACCAGTGTTGTACAACAAACAATCCATGACCAGTGTTGTACAACAAACAATCCATGACCAGTGTTGTACAACAAACAATCCATGACCAGTGTTGTACAACAAACAATCCATGACCAGTGTTGTATAACAAACAATCCATGACCAGTGTTGTATAACAAACAATCCATGACCAGTGTTGTATAACAAACAATCCATGACCAGTTGTACAACAAACAATCCATGACCTTTGTTGTACAACAAACATTCCATGACCAGTGTTGTACAACAAACATTCCATGACCAGTGTTGTACAACAAACAATCCATGACCAGTGTTGTACAACAAACAATCCATGACCAGTGTTGTACAACAAACAATCCATGACCAGTGTTGAACAACAAACAATCCATGATCAGTTGTACAACAAACAATCCATGACTAGTGTTGTACAACAAACATTCCATGACCAGTGCTGTACAACAAACAATCCATGACCAGTGTTGTACAACAAACAATCCATGACCAGTGTTGTACAACAAACAATCCATGACCAGTGCTGTACAACAAACAATCCATGACCAGTGTTGTACAACAAACAATCCATGACCAGTGTTGTACAACAAACATTCCATGACCAGTGTTGTACAACAAACATTCCATGACCAGTGTTGTACAACAAACAATCCATGACCAGTGTTGTACAACAAACATTCCAAGACCAGTGTTGTACAACAAACATTCCATGACCAGTGTTGTACAACAAACAATCCATGACCAGTGTTGTACAACAAACAATCCATGACCAGTGTTGTACAACAAACAATCCATGACCAGTGTTGTACAACAAACAATCCATGACCAGTGTTGTACAACAAACAATCCATGACCAGTGTTGTACAACAAACAATCCATAACCAGTGTTGTACAACAAACATTCCATGACCAGTGTTGTACAACAAACAATCCATGACCAGTGCTGTACAACAAACAATCCATGACCAGTTTTGTACAACAAACAATCCATGACCAGTGTTGTACAACAAACAATCCATGACCAGTGTTGCACAACAAACAATCCATGACCAGTGTTGTACAACAAACAATCCATGACCAGCGTTGTACAACAAACAATCCATGACCAGTGTTGTACAACAAACAATCCATGACCAGTGTTGTACAACAAACATTCCATGACCAGTGTTGTACAACAAACATTCCATGACCAGTGTTGTACAACAAACAATCCATGACCAGTGTTGTACAACAAACATTCCATGACCAGTGTTGTACAACAAACAATCCATGACCAGTGCTGTAGAACAAACATTCCATGACCAGTGTTGTACAACAAACAATCCATGACCAGTGCTGTACAACAAACAATCCATGACCAGTGTTGTACACCAAACAATCCATGACCAGTGTTGTACAACAAACAATCCATGATCAGTTGTACAACAAACAATCCATGACCAGTGTTGTACAACAAACATTCCATTACCAGTGTTGTACAACAAACATTCCAAGACCAGTGTTGTACAACAAACATTCCATGACCAGTGTTGTACAACAAACATTCCATGACCAGTGTTGTACAACAAACAATCCATGACCAGTGTTGTACAACAAACAATCCATGACCAGTGTTGTACAACAAACAATCCATGACCAGTGTTGTACAACAAACAATCCATGACCAGTGTTGTACAACAAACATTCCAAGACCAGTGTTGTACAACAAACATTCCAATGACCAGTGTTGTACAACAAACATTCCATGACCAGTGTTGTACAACAAACAATCCATGACCAGTGTTGTACAACAAACATTCCATGACCAGTGTTGTACAACAAACAATCCATGACCAGTGTTGTACAACAAACAATCCATGACCAGTGTTGTACAACAAACAATCCATGACCAGTGTGTACAACAAACATTCCATAGACCAGTGTTGTACAACAAACATTCCATGACCAGTGTTGTACAACAAACATTCCATGACCAGTGTTGTACAACAAACAATCCATGACCAGTGTTGTACAACAAACATTCCATGACCAGTGTTGTACAACAAACAATCCATGACCAGTGTTGTACAACAAACAATCCATGACCAGTGTTGTACAACAAACAATCCATGACCAGTGTTGTACAACAAACATTCCATGACCAGTGTTGTACAACAAACAATCCATGACCAGTGTTGCTACAACAAAACAATCCATAACCAGTGTTGTACAACAAACATTCCATGACCAGTGTTGTACAACAAAACATTCCATGATCAGTGTTGTACAACAATACAATCCATGACCAGTGTTGTACAACCAACAATCCATGACCAGTGTTGTACAACAAACCATCCATGACCAGGTGTACAACAAACAATCCATGCACCATTGTTAAACAACAAACATTCCATGACCAGTGTTGTACAACAAATATTCCATGACAGTGTTGTACAACAAACAATCCATGGACCAGTGCTGTACAACAAACAATCCATGACCAGTGTTGTACAAACAAACACTCTCAATGGGACCAGTGTTGTACAACAAACAATCCATGACCAGTGTTGCACAACAAACATCCATGACCAGTGTTGTACAACAACAATCCATAACCAGTGTTGTACAACAAACAATCCATGACCAGTGTTGTGACAACAAACAATCCATGACCAGTGTTGTACAACAAACAATCCATAACCAGTGTTGTACAACAAACATTCCATGACAGGTGTTGTACAACAAACATTCCATGACCAGTGTGTACAACAAACAATTCCAATGACCAGTGTTGTACAACAAACATTCCATGACCAGTGTTGTACAACAACAATCCATGACCAGTGTTGTACAACAAACAATCCATGACCAGTGTTGTACAACAAACAATCCATGACAGTGTTGTACAACAAACAATCCATGACCAGTGTTGTACAACAAACATTCCATGACCAGTGTTGTACAACAAACATTCCAAGACCAGTGTTGTACAACAAACATTCCATGACCAGTGTTGTACAACAAACATTCCATGACCAGTGTTGTACAACAAACAATCCATGACCAGTGTTGTACAACAAACAATCCATGACCAGTGTTGTACAAACAAACAATCCATGACCAGTGTTGTACAACAAACAATCCATGACCAGTGTTGTACAACAAACAATTCCATGACCAGTGTTGTACAACAAACATTCCATGACCAGTGTTGTACAACAAACAATCCATGACCAGTGTTGTACAACAAACATTCCATGACCAGTGTTGTACAACAAACAATTCCATGACCAGTGTTGTACAACAAACAATCCATGACCAGTGTTGTACAACAAACAATCCATGACCAGTGTTGTACAACAAACAATCCATGACCAGTGTTGTACAACAAACAATTCCATGACCAGTGTTGTACAACAAACATTCCATGACCAGTGTTGTACAACAAACAATCCATGACCAGTGTTGTACAACAAACAATCCATGACCAGTGTTGTACAACAAACAATCCATGACCAGTGTTGTACAACAAACAATCCATGACCAGTGTTGTACAACAAACAATCCATGACCAGTGTTGTACAACAAACAATCCATGACCAGTGTTGTACAACAAACAATCCATGACCAGTGTTGTACAACAAACAATCCATGACCAGTTGTACAACAAACATTCCATGACCAGTGTTGTACAACAAACAATCCATGACCAGTGTTGTACAACAAATATTCCATGACCAGTGATGTACAACAAACAATCCATGACCAGTGTTGTACAACAAACAATCCATGACCACTGTTGTACAACAAACAATCCATGACCACTGACATACAACAAACAATCCATGACCAGTTGTACAACAAACAATCCATGACCACTGACATACAACAAACAATCATGACCACTGACATACAACAAACAATCCATGACCAGTGTTGTGCAACAAACAATCCATGACCAGATGTACAACAAACAATCCATGACCAGTTGTACAACAAACAATCCATGACCAGTGTTGTACAACAAACAATCCATGACCACTGACATACAACAAACAATCCATGACCACTGACATATAACAAACAATCCATGACCAGTGTTGTACAACAAACAATCCATGACCAGTGTTGTACAACAGACATTCCATGACCAGTGTTGTACAACAAACAATCCCTGACCAGTGCTGTACAACAAACATTCCATGACCATTGTTGTACAACAAACAATCCATGACCAGTGCTGTACAACAAACAATCCATGACCAGTGTTGTACAACAAACAATCCATGACCACTGACATACAACAAACAATCCATGACCACTGTTGTACAACAAACAATCCATGACCACTGACATACAACAAACAATCCATGACCACTGACTTATAACAAACAATCCATGACCAGTGTTGTACAACAAACAATCCATGACCAAATGTACAACAAACAATCCATGACCAGCTGTACAACAAACAATCATGACCAGTGTTGTACAACAAACAATATGTGTCTTATATTGTCAAACAAGTAACCCAGCATCAGTGTTGTAAATAATCCGTGACTTATAATGTACTAGCTGACCCGGCCCGGCTTCGCCCAGACCCTGACTGGGAGCATCTCATTTAATTCATATAAGTGGTCATATAAGATCCCGTTCCCGTCTGTCTGTCTGTCTGTCTGTCTGTCTGACTGTCTGTCTGTCTGACTGTCTGTCTGTCTGACTGACCCGGCCCGCCTTCGCCCAGCCCCTGGTGGGGAGCATCTAATTTAATTCATATAAGTAGTCATATAAGCTCCCGTTCCCGTTCCCGACTATCTATTGTCTGTCTGTCTGTCTGTCTGTCTGGCTGTTATTAGAAAGAGCACTTGAAAGATCTTTACATCTTCCCCCAACAATTAACTTGGGTAAATGGAGAGTCTCATTTAATTCATATTCGGCCCCTGCTCCCGTTCCCGTTCCCAAAAAAGACGACCCGGCCCGGCTTCGCCCAGTCCCTGGTGGGGAGCATATCATTTAATTCATATTTGGCAAATGGAGGAGGAGGAGGGAGGAGGAGGAGGGAGGAGGAAGGGGAAGGAGGAGGAAATGGGAGGAGGAGGGAGAAGGATGTTCGAGGAGGAGGAAGGAGAGAGGAGGAGGGAGGAGGAGGGCTGGAGGAGGCGGAGGGAGGAAGAGGAAGAAGGAGGAGGAGGAGTAGAGAGGAGGAGGAGGGAGGAGGAGGAGGGAGAAAGAGGAAGGAGGAGGAGGGAGAGGGGGAGGAGGAGGGAGGATGAGGAGGGAGGATGAGGAGGGAGGATGAGGAGGAGGGAGGAGGAGAAGGGAGGAGGTGAGGAGGGGGGAGTAGGGATTAGGAGGAGGAGGAGAGAGGAGGAGGTAGGAGGAAGAGGGAGGAGGAGGGTAGGATGAGGAGGGGGAGGAGGATTATAACGCATATGCCTGTAGATAACTGCAGCGAAAAGGTCCACCTATTTGAGAAATATGCAACAATGTTACATATATAGCAATTCTATTAGAAGTTATGTCCCCTCGCTATATATACATTATAATGTAAATTGAATATTAAATAATAATAAGAAAATATGTTTGTACACTAAGAAAACTATGACAGTTGGCAGCACGGGAATGATTAGAAGACGTGTATAAAATTTCATCTCAATCGGATGCACCGTTTGCGAACGCATAAAGGACATACAGACAGACAGACATACATAGTTATCTAGCATCCGTGTTGTACAACAAACAATCCGTGACTTATAACGAACGAACGTACGAACGAACTTCATTTTCAAAGGGTTTTGAATTTGGCACGCAGGCCCGTCTGACATTCCGCCCTTCTTCTCTATTTCCTCTCATACATTATTTCATTCAACATCACTTACGAACCTAATCTTAGAAAACAAATGAACAATAAGCATTAAAACGCATGAAAAATAATCAATAATGCATGACTCACTGAGTTTGGCTAGTTGTCGTAAGAGACAATTTTCCATTATAATTGTTTTGTTTTTTTTAAAAGGGGGGGGGGGGGGGGGAGGGGGATGTAGTTAGTACTGAGGTAGTGTTCAAACAGGTTGCGACTGTATGTATAGTGCTGGTGGTTTCCTTGATTTCTTGTCGAAGATTGTTCCACAATTAACCGGCAGAGTATGCTAAGCTTAGTTAATTACTTAGTCCCGGTTCCAACTTCACAGCAACGGGTCGTCCCCAGTGTGCTCCGTTCCTGTGCCAGTGAATATCACACAAAACGCTCCCCACTGCCCAATGTGAAAAGTGGAAAAGATGCCTCTCTTCTCATTACATGAGAAAAGAACGCTGTCACCTTATTACGCTGGTAAGTAATGTTCTCACTTTAGTAGCTTTTTTCGTGGCATTCGTTGGTAGTTACTCTGACAGTCCAAAGTATTGGCGACATGAATGTTAGAAACAAGTTCTATGTAACATTGTTGAATTGTCTGACATTCAATAATAGTGACTTGTTGCATACAATACTTTCCATATTCTGACATTCAATAATAGTGACTTGTTGCATACAATACTTTCCATATTCTGACATTCAATAATAGTGACTTGTTGCATACAATACTTTCCATATTCTGACATTCAATAATAGTGACTTGTTGCATACAATACTTTCCATATTCTGACTGTCAACAACTCATCTGACAGGCCTCATCGGATACTTCTCCCACACCATACAAGAAAACTTGCAAGTCGTGTGCGAGGAAAATACATGGTACATTTTATTGCCGTTGGCTCGCTACAAGCATATTACAGTCGCTATTAAACCCACACACAAAGCCACAGAATTACCTATCACAATTGCTAACGCCTATGCATAAGTTTCTATCTATTTGGTTACACAAAAACCCCTATCGCTATTCTACGATTGTGCACACTACAAGTCCCGTCCCGGTTTGACGTTCTCTCATCCCTTGGTCAAACACTACGCGGATCGACCCTCACCTTGGTGCGTGTTACCTCACATGGCACGTTGATCGCTGCCGTGGTATGTTGAGTGGGGCACTCAACTTCTCCGTGGCTACCACGAGGCGTGATGCTGTTGTGATCAGAGTGCTAACTCTCTGAACAACGCCTGCGTGTCTCATGAGAGAATGGTTAACCATCTTCATTTCATCATCTCCCCTGCCCTTCCCTCGGGCACCGTTATCACCTCTGGTCACCCTCGGGGTTGACTGCTCTCCCCCGGTGGAGGTGTTGCGTTCGTCTTGACCACACACCCTCCCTCCCCCCCCCCTGTGTTGCGTCATCAACTTTCACTCATTGGTTGTGACGCAAGAGGTTTCTAAAAAAATTAGTGTCCTCTAATTTTTGTCAAAGACTAGATAATTTGGCTTTGGGCACTCTAATAGACTTCTACTGACCATTGTCACAATGTAGTAAAAACTTTACTTGGCTACTGGCAATCGCCACAAACTTGTCTGGTTGGCATGAGCCCTTCTTCTCACATGCAATAGTATATTCATTAGAGGTATGTCTGAACCGGACCGTTGTCTTATAAGACCTGTCCTCACATAGTAAATTAACTTACTACCCATACAAAGTTGACTTTCTTAGGGTCAACACATGAATTGCTTCATGTCCCCCATATAATATTTAACAACCATTACACAAGGTGTGTGCGACAGGCTTTACCTACTTCGCTTCCGCGTGTAAAGTCCTATTTCACTGTTAAGATAGTGTTTCGTTGTCTATTATGTCCCCTGACCCGAAGTTATCTCTCTTTGATCTACAAAATGTGTATGTAATTTATATGTTTGTTTTTCTGGTTGTTTGCGTGTTTGGATGTAATTACTATACTACTCTAACTTCTAACCTGTGTTTCTAACTCTGATGTGTATGTATGTTAGTTTTTAAGTGTCATAATTTGGTTAGATGTGGCCACACACAGGTGTATAACACTAATTCGTGACCACGTTCCCTTGTTATGAAACTTAAAATACTGTAATCTAAGATATAAACTATACTACAGACAACACATTCACACTAGCACATTTCCACTAACGAAAACCAACATTTAACGCAGACAAACGTTAAAGTCGCGCCAGGCAGCAGCAAAAACTCGCTGACTGATCTCATTCTCTCGTATATTTTACCTCTGCTTCCACTTTCACACTTCTGTCACACTTCTTTCACCCTTACTTCTGTCACACATCTTTTATTCTCCCGATTAATTAAAAACCTTGGAGTGACACTGTACAGGTTTGGCTCAGTTTGCGAAATTTGAGCACAATGACTGTGCGATAATCGCTGCATGAGT
Organism: Cepaea nemoralis; assembly: GCA_014155875.1. NCBI lineage: Eukaryota > Metazoa > Mollusca > Gastropoda > Stylommatophora > Helicidae > Cepaea > Cepaea nemoralis. The sequence continues at coordinate 99,003 of JACEFZ010027746.1, forward strand.
CATGTATTTACACTCTATTTACATGGACGAGAAAGGGCAGATGGTTTGTCCCCTTGGTCTTATCATACACTATATTATACTAAAGTAAAACTCTAAATCCTACCATACTAAGATTAATTCTATAAATATGTATTTACTGTGTTAACTATTTTATTAAATTATGTCATGTTAATTCTATGATATGCTTATATTAATCCTTATGTTTATCTAATCTAAGGGATGTAATCTAACTATTTAAATGGAGTTGATGTGATCTGAGTTATGTACCTTAATGACATGGATAATATGAACACAAATTATGTAGTTTTCTAAACACTATTCTAACTAATGTTTTTAAATGCACAAAGTAATTATATGACTGATGTTCTTAATCTAAATGGTGTAAATGATGTATGTTCGTTTATCTACCCTTTTTATCCTATCATGATGTAAACTGATGATAATAGTAAATGGTCATATTTGCTAGATGGTATGGTTTCATTAGGATGGAATGAACTGAACTGAACAGAAGCTAAATGAAATGTAACAACATAAATGGTACTATTCCTATCAAAAATTTAATTTAGCTTGTAATTAACTATTATTAAGTCTAAATTACTATTCTAATTTAATTTTAAGCTAAGTAAATGGGTTAATTACTAAACTATCTAACCTATTTAAAAAAAATGAAAACTATTATATTTCCTAATCTAACTCTAATTTATCACTATCTTAAAATGTTATCTTACATATCACAATGAGTTTATATACATGGTATTCAGTTACCTCAGGTTTGTTGTTGCCTGAATGTTAGTACATTGGTTTTCTAGGCATACTATATATACAATATATAAACAATTAATAAATAATATAAAGTACAGACTCAGGCGAGCAGCAGCTTGACGATTTTGTAAAAACTCGATTGCTGAATGCGAATGACCCAGGAAAACTGCGTGTCAATTATCCTACGTCAGAGGCTCAGCGCTATTTTTAGCTTACAAAAATCGATAATGTCGGCTGGCTGTGTATCGCTCCGCCACGAATCATTTTTGGTACTTCTTCATAAATAAATCGGTAAATACATAAATAAATACAAGAAAATAAGAATATTACTACTTACAGCTTTGAAGAATACATGATTTCACTAAATATATATTTCATAAACACCATTACACAATATATTTCGTCACGATAGGCACAATTTTAGCTCGCAACTGCACTTGTCTGCACAAATTACCGTCACTGACACAAATTAAACCCTAGTCTAGAGCCGTGGATGAGTGGATTAGCTTGAACTTTCGTTCAAGCTTCACTTCTGACACCACAATTATCCTTGCCTGTCAACAACTCATCTGACAGGCCTCATCGGATACTTCTCCCACACCATACAAGAAAACTTGCAAGTCGTGTGCGAGGAAAATACATGGTACATTTTATTGCCGTTGGCTCGCTACAAGCATATTACAGTCGCTATTAAACCCACACACAAAGCCACAGAATTACCTATCACTAATTGCTAACGCCTATGCTAAGTTTCTATCTATTTGGTTACACAAAAACCCCTATCGCTATTCTACGATGTGCACACTACAAGTCCCGTCCCCGGTCTGACGTTCTCTCATCCCGTGGTCACACACCACGCGGATCGACCGTCACCTTGGTGCGTGTTACCTCACATGACACGTTGATCGCTGCCGTGGTATGTTGAGTGGGCACTCAACTTCTCCGTGGCTACCACGAGGCGTGATGCTGTTGTGATCAGAGTGCTAACTCTCTGAACAACGCCTGCGTGTCTCATGAGAGAATGGTTAACCATCTCTCATTTCATCATCTCCCCTGCCCTTCCCTCGGGCACCGTATCACCTCCTGGTCACCTCGGGGTTGACTGCTCTCCCCGGTGGAGGGGTTGCGTTCGAGTCTTTGACACTGACATTCAATAATAGTGACTTGTTGCATACAATACTTTCCATATTCTGACATTCAATAATAGTGACTTGTTGCCATACAATACTTTCCATATTCTGACATTCAATAATAGTGACTTGTTGCATACAATACTTTCCATATTCTGACATTCAATAATAGTGACTTGTTGCATACAATACTTTCCATATTCTGACATTCAATAATAGTGACTTGTTGCATACAATACTTTCCATATTCTGACATTCAATAATAGTGACTTGTTGCATACAATACTTTCCATATTCTGACATTCAATAATAGTGACTTGTTGCATACAATACTTTCCATATTCTGACATTCAATAATAGTGACTTGTTGCATACAATACTTCCATATTCTGACATTCAATAATAGTGACTTGTTGCATACAATACTTTCCATATTCTGACATTCAATAATATGACTTGTTGCATACAATACTTTCCATATTCTGACATTCAATAATAGTGACTTGTTGCATACAATACTTTCCATATTCTGACATTCAATAATAGTGACTTGTTGCATACAATACTTTCCATATTCTGAAATGCAGCATTGTCTTGGTGTATTTTCCCCATAATCTCTGCCACGCAGGCCTCTATCTGATGTTATGATGACCTCCCTATTTGAATTTCTTAATTTTGTTAAGAATGTTTCCTTTCTATATGTATATTATATTATGGTGTTATATTTTTCTTTGAAATAACCAGTGTCGTGATCTTCAAGGAGAGCCTTGTTGAACTCTAAATTGCTAGATTGTACACACGTTTCAGATCTCTTCAAGGAGAGCCTTGTTGAACTCTAAATTGCTAGATTGTACACACGTTTCACATCTCTTCAAGGAGAGCCTTGTTGAACTCTAAATTGCTAGATTGTACACACGTTTCAGATCTCTTCAAGGAGAGCCTTGTTGAACTCTAAATTGCTAGATTGTACACACGTTTCACATCTCTTCAAGGAGAGCCTTGTTGAACTCTAAATTGCTAGATTGTACACACGTTTCAGATCTCTTCAAGGAGAGCCTTGTTGAACTCTAAATTGCTAGATTGTACACACGTTTCACATCTCTTCAAGGAGAGCCTTGTTGAACTAATTGCTAGATTGTACACACGTTTCAGATCTCTTCAAGGAGAGCCTTGTTGAACTCTAAATTGCTAGATTGTACACACGTTTCAGATCTCTTCAAGGAGAGCCTTGTTGAACTCTAAATTGCTAGATTGTACACACGTTTCACATCTCTTCAAGGAGAGCCTTGTTGAACTCTAAATTGCTAGATTGTACACACGTTTCAGATCTCCTGCGTGTTCAGTAACCAACACTGTGTCATCTACACAGCGTGAATTATTTATAACCTCCAATTTTTACTTCTAACCTCTCTGTAATCTTTCTCATTACACTTCGCTGGGGAGAGAGAGAGAGAAAGAGAGAGAGAGAGAGAGAGACAGACAGACAGAGAGAGAGAGAGAGAGAGAGAGAGAGAGAGAGAGAGAGAGAGAGAGAGAGAGAGAGAGAGAGAGAGAAGAGACCAGTGAGAAACCACATCATTGTCTTACTCCTTGTTTTATCTGTTCATAAATACCTTGTTTATTTCTAATTGTAATTGCTGCTACTTATTTCCAGTACGTAGTTTTCATTATTCTGAGATCTTTTCCATCAGTTATAATATGTTCCAACATTTCGATCATTTCATCACGTCTCACTTTATCAGTGCTTCAGTGTAACTTATAAATAAAAGTCAGTGTTTGTCAGTCTCAGTTGATCTCCCTGTTAGTGTAGTGTTCCTAATGTGTATATTGTATTATTTGTACATTTCCCTTCTACAGATCCTGCCATGGGCCAGTTTCCTGGATCATGGCATGAGTGTGTAACAAGCGCGGTCTACACGAGGAGACCGTGTGGAGTGACCCACCACGGCATTGGTCACAAAAGCGTGATAAACGCTCAGGACGTTTTGTGAGAGGATAAAACGTCCCTTGGACAGCTGAGACGGGAGCCATGGTCTTGGTTCTGAGCTTAGTAGAACAGCCATATACTGCACCCCTAGGTTTGTTGTTGGAATGTGAACAATTGTAATCTGTGAATACTGTGTGCAGTGAAATGTGATGTCAATGATCATGTCATTCGTACTGTATTCGGAGACAAGAGAAGTATACAACTATATCTGTGTTGCGTTGTTCAAGACGTGTTGAGTTTGGTCCAAATCACTAGTTGTCGTGAATAGTGCAGTGAAAGAACTTAATCATAACTTAAGACAATGAGAGAAATGACTCCAGCGAGAAGATCTCGGAATCGCCAACCTGAAAGTTTTTGGCACAGTTATATGACCACAGCAGCCACCAATATATAATATGCTCGGCCGCGAAAAGTCCAGTCAACCGCTTGTGCGAAGAGCCAAGATATGCAAAGCACCCGAATTACAACGCAGTATTGTGCACCGACCATGTGCATGAATGTTTATAAGTTTCTTCACCCACCAGCCGCCCATGGTATCTAGAGGGGATAGTCCGGGATGTGAACCGGGCCACAAACTCTTGCCATGATCCAGGCCTGTATAAACTGGTCCATGGCAGATCCATACTGCTCTTCATTCATTTCCATCTTTATATTCCTTCCTATTCTTCTGTTTATATTTGTGAGTAGCAGTTTGGTGACATGGTTTATGAAGTTGATTGTACGAAATTCTTAGCATTCACTTGCTCCTGGTCGCTTGGGTAGAAATACAGATTTCAGCCTGTCACCACTTTCTTCTGTTAATTCTGTTCTTTTCCCTTCCTGTCTCTCTTATATATTCATTCAGTCTCTTTATTATAGCACCTTTGTCAATGAATGCCTTTCTTGTGTTTTATACGAAACACCCTCTGTTTATTCTTTTCTTTCTTCCTGCCAATTGACTGGAATTTTTTTTTTTTTTTTTTTCCCGCGTTTCCATCCTGTTTCAGGATATTGCGGTCAACACCAGCATCTTTCAGCTGTATGTTGATTCCTAGGCTAGATTACGCTCATCAGCACGCCACGACTTTCTGAGCGACCGGCTCCATACTCTCATAAGTCACTTTTGCAATTCGAACCACTGCTAATTCTCGTCGCGTCACGTGACGAGAGTATTCGGGGTTAGCGGAGAAAGCTGCTAACCCCTCGGCCATGGAGCCGGCTCCAATTGACTGGAATGTTTGTGCATATTTTGTCTGTCCTGAAGTTTAGAAGTAGAATTAGAAATTAGTTGTTGCACTGCTGGTATATAGCAGACATGGCCTGGCTAGTGATGTGTTGTTGTTGCACTGCTGGTATATAGCAGACATGGCCTGGCTAGTGATGTGTTGTTGTTGCACTGCTGGTATATAGCAGACACGGCCTGGCTAGTGTTGTGTTGTTGTTGCACTGCTGGTATATAGCAGACATGGCCTGGCTAGTGATGTGTTGTTGATGAAGATAACAGAAGTTACCTGTAGCAGACACGGCCTGGCTAGTGATGTGTTGTTGATTAAGATAACAGAAGTTACCTGTAGCCTCAAGGCTGGACCGGGAATTCTTCGAATCTCGAGATTCCGAGTCTAGCTCTTTGTTTACTGCCGGGCGTTGAGTGTAACTTTCACCTGCTGCTTCATCGTAAGCAGGTGGCACTTTACCTGTGGACAGATATAATCGTTAGTTGTCATTGAGACTATCAGGTGTGCAGCCACTACTAGCTACAATGCCAGCCAAACAAGAAATGCATGCACACAGGCATTATCCAATCATTATCATGTGCTATACTGATAAGCGTTGGCGGTCATCGTTCTCCATGTCACCGCGCTAGAGTCTCCATGTCACAGCGCTAGAGTCTTGCATCGTTTCCCATGTAACAGCCCTAGAGTCTTGCATCGTACCCCATGTCACAGCGCTAGACTCTTGCATCGTTCCTCATATCACAGCGCTAGAGTCTTGCATCGTTCCTCATATCACAGCGCTAGTCTTGCATCGTTCTCCATGTCACACCGCTAGAGTCTTGCATCGTTCTCCATGTCACAGCGCTAGAGTATTGCATCGTTCTCCATGTCACAGCGTTAGGGTCTTGCATCGTTCCCCATGTCACACCGCTAGAGTCTTGCATCGTTCCCCATGTCACAGAGCTAGAGTCTTGCATCGTTCCCCATGTCACAGCGCTAGAGTCTTGCATCGTTCCCCATGTCACACCGCTAGAGTCTCCATGTCACAGCGCTAGAGTCTTGCATCGTTCCCCATGTCACAGCGCTAGAGTCTTGCATCGTCCCCCATGTCACAGCGCTAGAGTCTTGCATCGTTCTCCATGTCACAGCGCTAGAATCTTGCATCGTTCCCCATGTCACTCCGCTAGAATCTTGCATTGTTCCCCATGTCACAGCGCTAGAGACTTGCATCGTTCCCCATGTCACACCGCCAGAGTCTTGCATCGTTCCCCATGTCACACCGCTAGAGTCTCCATGTCACGGCTGCTAGAGTCTTGCATCGTTCCCCATGTCACACCGCTAGAGTCTCCATGTCACAGCACTAGAGTCTTGCATCGTTCTCCATGTCACAGCGCTAGAGTCTTGCATCGTTCCCCATGTCACAGCGCTAGAGTCTTGCATCGTTCTTTATGTCACAGCGTCTTGTATCGTTCTCCATGTCACAGCACTAGAGTCTGCATGACACACCGCTAGAGTATTGTATCGCTCTCCATGTCACAGCGCTAGAGTCTGCATGTCACAGCGCTAGAGTATTGTATCGTTCTCCATGTCACAGCGCTAGAGTCTTGCATCGTTCCCCATGTCACAGCGCTAGAGTCTTGCATCGTTCTCCATGTCACAGCGCTAGAGTCTTGTATCGTTCTCCATGTCACAGCGCTAGAGTCTCCATGTCACACAGCGCTAGATTATTGCATCGTTCTCCATGTCACAGCGCTAGAGTCTTGTATCGTTCTCCATGTCACAGCGCTAGAGTCTTGTATCGTTCTCCATGTCACAGCACTAGAGTCTGCATGACACACCGCTAGAGTATTGTATCGCTCTCCATGTCACAGCGCTAGAGTCTGCATGTCACAGCGCTAGAGTATTGTATCGTTCTCCATGTCACAGCGCTAGAGTCTTGCATCGTTCTCCATGTCACAGCGCTAGAGTCTGCATGTCACACCGCTAGAGTATTGCATCGTTCTCAATGTCACAGCGCTAGAGTCTCCATGTCACACCGCTAGAATCTTGCATCGTTCTCCATGTCACAGCGCTAGAGTCTTGCATCGTTCTCCATGTCACAGCGCTAGAGTCTTGCATCGTTCTCCATGTCACAGCGCTAGAGTCTTGCATCGTTCTCCATGTCACAGCGCTAGAGTCTTGCATCTTTCTCCATGTCACAGCGCTAGAGTCTTGCATCGTTCTCCATGTCACAGCGCTAGAGTCTTGCATCTTTCTCCATGTCACAGCGCTAGAGTCTCTATGTCACAGCGCTAGAGTCTCCATGTCACAACGCTAGAGTCTCCATGTCACAGCGCTAGAGTCTTGCATCGTTCTCCATGTCACACCACTAGAGTCTCCATGTCACACCGCTAGAGTCTTGCATCGTTCCCCATGTCACAGCGCTAGAGTCTTGCATCCTTCCTCATGTCACAGCGCTAGAGTCTTGCATCGTTCCCCATGTCACACCGCTAGAGTCTTGCATCGTTCCCCATGTCACAGCGCTAGAGTCTTGCATCGTTCTCCATGTCACAACGCTAGAGTCTTGCATCATTCCCCATGTCACACCGCTAGAGTCTCCATGTCACAGCGCTAGAGTCTTGCATCGTTCCCCATGTCACAGCGCTAGAGTCTTGCATCGTTCCCCATGTCACAGCGCTAGAGTCTTGCATCGTTCCCCATGTCACAGCGCTAGAGTCTTGCATCGTTCCCCATGTCACACCGCTAGAGTCTCCATGTCACAGTGCTAGAGTCTTGTATCGTTCCCCATGTCACAGCGCTAGAGTCTTGCATCGTTCCCCATGTCACACCGCTAGAGTCTTGCATCGTTCCCCATGTCACAGCGCTAGAGTATTGCATCATTCTCCATGTCACAGCGCTACAGTCTTGCATCGTTCTCCATGTCACAGCGCTAGAGTCTTGCATCGTTCTCCATGTCACAGCGCTAGAGTCTCCATGTCACACCACTAGAGTATTGTATCGTTCTCCATGTCACAGCGCTAGAGTCTTGTATCGTTCTCCATGTCACAGCGCTAGAGTCTTGTATCGTTCTCCATGTCACAGCGCTAGAGTCTGCATGTCACACCGCTAGAGTATTGTATCGTTCTCCATGTCACAGCGCTAGAGTCTGCATGTCACACGGCTAGAGTATTGTATCGTTCTCCATGTCACAGCGCTAGAGTCTTGTATCGTTCTCCATGTCACAGCGCTAGAGTCTCCATGTCACAGCGCTAGAGTCTCCATGTCACAGCGCTAGAGTCTTGCATCGTTCTCCATGTCACACCACTAGAGTCTCCATGTCACACCGCTAGAGTCTTGCATCGTTCCCCATGTCACACCGCTAGAGTCTTGCATCGTTCCCCATGTCACAGCGCTAGAGTCTTGCATCGTTCTCCATGTCACAGCGCTAGAGTCTCTATGTCACACCGCTAGAGTCTCCATGTCACAGCGCTAGAGTCTTGCATCGTTCTCCATGTCACAGCGCTAGAGTCTTGCATCGTTCTCCATGTCACAGCGCTGGAGTCTTGCATCGTTCCTGCCAGGTCGTAGCACAGAGTCCATGACGCAAAAGAAAGAGGGAGCAAAACTCTTGAACCAAACATATACATGGATGTAAGCGACCGACGTAGAACGAAGACGACGTCAGATTTGTTGGTCAATAGATACGGGGTTGAGATCATTGAGCTTGACTATGGAAGCAATACGTTATGCCGTCTCTGATTCATGAAGCTAATTACTGGCAGAACAACTTTGTTCATAGCTAATGTATAGTTGAAAGGATAACCAGAATCATGTCAGCACTGGCTTATATATAAAGATCAAGATTCTTAGGACAGATGCAGAATTTGGAAAGGAGATTGATAATGTTTCATCAGAAGGACACTTCGGTGACATTGGATGGACAGAAGGAAGGAAGGACCGAAGTCCGATGTTGATAATTCGCAAGTAGCAAATAAGATTGCCTGGTTAGTATTCATTATTAATATTTTATTACGATTTCAGTCTGACGTTACCAGACCCGATCGGAATTTGAAAAATTCATAAATTTGTTGGTTTGATCTTTGCTCAAGAATGGCTAATAAACATAGCCACATCAACTCAACTACCAGCCTTGGAGTGAGTCCTTGTTATTGAATGTTCGTCCATGCTGCTTGCTGGCCAGGAGTTTTTTAATGGTGTAATTTGCCGTTGGTTCTTCTTCTGTACTGTTTTCGTCATGTGGTGTTGCTGCGGTCGCTGTTTGGCTGATTTCTCTACATATGCTGCCTTTATAGGTTGTGGACAATAAAGGGGTGCACAACGTTGTCGTACCCCAGATCTTATGGCGAAAGGTTCTGAGCGTCCTCCGTTTGTTCTGAATATGAATTCAGCGTTGTTGTATAAGCTTCTACATAAGTTTGTTAGATGTGTACTCACTCAATATCGTTTAAGTATTTCCCATTGCTTGCTTCTATCTACTCTATCAAATGCTTTTTCTCGGTCAAGAAAGGTTATATATATATATATATATATATATATATATATATATATATATATATATATATATATATATATATTTATGTACACACACACACACACACACATATATATATATATATATATATATATATATATATATATATATATATATATATATATATATATGTATATATATATTTATGTATATATATATATATATATATATATATATATGTATATATATATATATATATATATTATATATATATATATATATATATATAATATATATATATATATATATATATATGAGTTGCCTCGTATGTGAAAGTTCGCCTTCATACACCGTTAGGCGTCAACAAGAATCAATCCAAAGAAAGCAGAAGCCAAATTCAACTTGTGGATATCTCCATTGAGTTTGTTTTTTTTAATTTTGCGTATGTTGGTTGACATATGCCTCTCTGTTCATGCCGGTGTACGGGGTAATGAACAGGCTGATAGGCTGGCAGGGAATGCACCTCTTGGTGGTATCTTGCCTATGGACAAGGGGGAGGTGGTCGTGCGCTTGTGGGAACAGGTGGAGAAGGCGGAGGAACAGATTGAGAACCCATATGTGGAAAGAATGAGATTGCGGGGGATCGGCAGGGGTTCTGGAAGAATCTCAAAACTTAGAGGGAAGACCAGGAGAACATTTAATCAGATAGCGGTGGGAACGATTAGTAGTATGACTCTTCGCTGGCTGTTGAATGAGGGGACTGAGCGCGTATGGGAATTTCCTGAGTGCAGTGATGTCGGTTTTTACTCAACTCAACTCAACAACAACATGTTCTGAAAATGTTGGAAACTTCTGCAACAAATGTTTAGCTGTCATTTCAGCAGTTCCGCCGTTACATTCACAAGTATCTCTTATCTTTACTTGACTAAACAAATGTTTAGCTGTCATTTCAGCAGTTCCATCGTTGCATTCACAAGTATCTCTTATCTTTACTTGACTAAACAAATGTTTAGCTGTCATTTCAACAGTTCCACCGTTACATTCACAAGTATCTCTTATCTTTACTTGACTAAACAAATGTTTAGCTGTCATTTCAGCAGTTCCACCGTTACATTCACAAGTATCTCTTATCTTTATTTGACTAAACAAATGTTTAGCTGTCATTTCAGCAGTTCCACCGTTACATTCACAAGTATCTCTTATCTTTACTTGACTAAACATGCGGTTGTTCAGTCGTCGCGACCTTTGCGGAGTAGGCAGACTGTTATTTGTTCTCATTTCTATCTATGTTGCAATGTGAGGAGAATCCATTGAATTATACGTCTTTTGAATTTCTGGCATAGTCAATGGAGTACTTTTATTAGACCTGCTTACTCCGCAATGTTTCTGCTCTCCAGCAATGAAACATAATACTTCGCCTCTGTGAAGGGAGCGATTTGTTTCTCTTTATTTTTCTCTGAACAGCATTTCTGCTTCCGAATTCAAGGACTCTACATCAGCTCTGAAGTTGATTGAGACTATTTTAGTTACCACTTAAAGTTTTCTGTGCTTCTGTTTGTTTTTCTTTCTCCATTTTCTGTTAAACTTGTTTGCTGATCTGTCTGAGAATGTACTGGCTTATGTGTGATGTTCTTCTGTCTAGTTTAAGACTGTTTCTGTAATTTATGTCTCATTATCAGTTGTATTTATTTTCTCAGTACCAAGACTGTTTTCTATCATTTCATGCAGACGATAATGTCTCCAAGCTGGGAACATGTGTTCATTGTTAATAGGTTTGGCTGTTGATATTATAAGTATAGTATCTGTCCCAATCATTTTGTTTGCAGGATCTACCCAATTGTTTAGCCCTAGTATCCCATTTCCCCCGGGAAGGTTAACCAGGTCAACAAATGCCCGCAGAAGTCGGATGTGTCGGCCTATCGGCGCAAGAACGAAGCTCTGCTGTAAACTGGCACAACGCAATCACGTCCGAAAAAAAAACTCCGGATGAACGAAGAAGAAGAAGAAGTATCCCATTTCAGAACCTCAACGTTAATTATTTTAGTTTCCCCGTGTGCTTGCTCTATGCCTGCTAGATGTGATCACAAAATTGTCTAGTTTTCAGGTTTGCTCCATCTTCTCTGGTGTGATCACAGACTGTGATAGTTTACTGTATGTTCCATCCTCTCTGGTGTAATCAAAGACTGTGATATTTACATGTATGTTGGAACCTCGCTGGTGTGATCCCAGTCTGTAATATTTCCCTGTTTGATCCATCCACTCTAATGTGATCACAGACTGCGATAGTTCCCTATAAGTTCCATCCTCTCTGTTGTGATCACAGGCTGTGATAGTTCCCAGCAGGTCCCATCCTCTCTGGTGTGATCACAAAATGTGATATTTACATGTATGTTGGAACCTCGATGGTGTGATCCCAGTCTGTGATATTTCCCTGTTTGTTCCATGCACTCTAATGTGATCACAGACTGCGATAGTTCCCTGAGTGTTCCATTCTCTCTAGTGTGATAATAGACTGTGATAGTTCCCTGTATGTTCCAACATCGGTGGTGTGATAACAGACTGTGATAGATCCATGTGTGTTCCGTTCTCTCTGGTGTGAACACAGGCTGTTATAATTCCCTGTATGTTTCATCCTCTTTAGAGTGGCCATAGAATTTGATAGTTCCCTGTATGTTCCATCCTCTCTGGTTTGACCAGTCTGTGATAGTTCCTTGTATGTTAAATCCTCTCTCGTGTGATCACTGACTGTGATAGTTCTCTGTTTGTTCCATCCTATCTAGTGTGATAACATACTGCGATAGTTCCCTGTAAGTTCCATCCTCTTTAGTGTGATCACAGACTGTGAGAGTTCCCTATATGTTCCATCTTATATGATGTGATCACAGACTGTGATTGTTCCCTGTATGTTCCACCCTCTCTGGTGTTATCACAGACTGTGATAGTTCGCTGTATGTTCCATCCTCTCTAGTGTGATCACAGACTGTGATTGTTCCCTGTATGTTCCACCCTCTCTGGTGTTATCACAGACTGTGATAGTTCGCTGTATGTTCCATCCTGTCTAGTGTGATCACAGACTGCAAAGTTCCCTAAACGTCCTATCCTCGCTGGTGTGATTACAGATTGTGATAGTTCCTTGTATGTTCCATCCTCTCTGGTGTGATCACAAACTGTGAGAGTTCCCTGTATGTTGCATCCTCTCTGGTGTGATCACAGACTGTAATAGTTCCCTGTATGTTCCATCCTCTCTGATGTGATCACAAACTGTGAGAGTTCCCTGTATGTTGCATCCTCTTTGGTGTGATCACAGACTGTGATAGTTCCTTGTATGTTCCATCCTCTCTGGTGAGAGCACTGACTGTGATAGTTCCCTGTATGTATCATCCTCTCTGGTGTGGTCACAGACTGTGATAATTCCCCGTATGTTCAATCCTCTCCGGTGTGGTCACAGATTGTGATAGTTCTCTGTGTGTTCCATCCTCTCTGGTGTGATCACGGAATGTGATAGTTACCTTTACGTTCCTACATCGGTGGTGTGATAACAGACTGTGATAGTTCCATGTGTGTTCCGTTCTCTCTGTTGGTATCACAAACTATAATAGTTCCCTGTAAGTCCCATCCTCTCTAGTGTGATCACAGACTGTGTTAGTTCCCTGTATGTTCCATCTTCACTGGTATGATCACAGACTGTAATAGTTCCCTGTAAGTCCCATCCTCTCTAGTGAGATCACAGACTGTGATAGTTACCTGTATGTTACACCCTCTTTAGTGTGATCACAGACTGTGATAGTTCCCTGTAAGTCCCATCCTCTCTAGTGAGATCACAGACTGTGATAGTTACCTGTATGTTACACCCTCTTTAGTGTGATCACAGACTGTGATAGTTACCTGTATGTTACACCCTCTTTAGTGCGAAAACAGACTGTGATAGTTACCTGTATGTTACACCCTCTTTAGTGCGATCACAGACTGTGATAGTTACCTGTATGTTACACCCTCTTTAGTGCGATCACAGACTGTGATAGTTACCTGTATGTTACACCCTCTTTAGTGTGATCACAGACTGTGTAGTGTATCAGTGTTTCCTGGTTCACCTTTGGCACTGTTTAGTATAGTGATCGATGAGTTCCATCGCTTGTGTGATCCAGTTGTTATTGTTCAAGTATATCCACCTCTAGTGTATCACACTGTGTAGTTCCTGTATGTTCACCTCTTAGTGGATCACAGACTGTGATGTTCGTATGTTCCACTCTTGTGATCACAGACTGTGATAGTTCCTGATGTTCACTTTAGTGTGATCCAGACTGAAGTTCCTAGTCCTCTTATGATACAGATGTGATAGTTCCTGTATGTTCACCTCTTGTGTGATCACAACTGTGAAGTTCCTGTATGTTCACTCTTAGTGGATCACAGACTGTGATAGTTACCTGTATGTTCACCCCTTGTGGATCACAGATGTGATAGTTCCGAGTTCACTCTAGTATCACAGCTGTGTAGTCTGTATGTTCCCCTCTTTGATCACAGACTGTGATATTACTGTTTCACCCTCTATGTGATCAAGACTGGTAGTTACCTGTATGTTACACCCTCTTTAGTGGATCACAGACTGTGATAGTTACCTGTATGTTACCTCTTTAGTGTGATCACAGACTGTGTAGTTCCGTAGTCCACCTCTCTAGTGTGATCACAGACTGTGATAGTTACTGTATGTACACCTCCTAGTGGATCACAGACTGTGTAGTTACCTGTATGTTACACCCTCTTAGTGGATCACAGACTGTGATAGTTACCTGTATGTTACACCCTCTTTAGTGGATCACAGACTGTAGTTACTGTATGTTACACCCTCTTAGTGGATCACAACTGTGAAGTCTGTTGTTCACCCTCTTAGTGTGATCACAGACTGTGATAGTTACCTGTATGTTACACCCTCTTAGTGGATCACAGACTGTGATAGTTACCTGTATGTTACACCCTCTTTAGTGCGATCACCAGACTGTGATAGTTACCTGTATGTTACACCCTCTCTAGTGTGATCACAGACTGTGATAGTTACCTGTATGTTACACCCTCTTTAGTGTGATCACAGACTGTGCTAGTTACCTGTATGTTACACCCTCTTTAGTGCGATCACAGACTGTGATAGTTACCTGTATGTTACACCCTCTTTAGTGTGATCACAGACTGTGCTAGTTACCTGTATGTTACACCCTCTCTAGTGTGATCACAGACTGTGATAGTTACCTGTATGTTACACCCTCTTTAGTGCTGATCACAGACTGTGATAGTTACCTGTATGTTACACCCTCTTAGTGTGATCACAGACTGTGATAGTTACCTGTATGTTACACCCTCTTTAGTGCGATCACAGACTGTGATAGTTACCTGTATGTTACACCCTCTTTAGTGCGATCACAGATGGTGATAGTTCCAGAGTTCCATACTCTAAGGTTTAATCACAGGCTGTGATAGTTTCCCTGTATGTTGCATCCTCTCTGGTTTGATCACAGACTGTGATAGTTACCTGTATGTTACACCCTCTCTAGTGTGATCACAGACTGTGATAGTTACCTGTATGTTACACCCTCTTCTAGTGTGATCACAGGACTGTGATAGTTACCTGTATGTTACACCCTCTTTAGTGCTGATCACAGACTGTGATAGTTCCTTGTATGTTCATCCTCTCTTAGTGGTGGATCACAGACCTGTGAGAGTTACCCTGTATGTTGACATCCCTCTCTAGTGTGAATCACAGACTGTGATAGTTACCTGTATGTTACACCCTCTTTAGTGTCGATCACAGACTGTGATAGTTACCTGTATGTTACACCCTCTCTAGTGTGATCACAGACTGTGATAGTTACCTGTATGTTACACCCTCTTTAGTGCGATCACAGACTGTGATAGTTACCTGTATGTTACACCCTCTTAGTGTGATCACAGACTGTGATGAGTTTACCTGTATGTTACACCCTCTTTAGTGCGATCACAGACTGTGATAGTTACCTGTATGTTACACCCTCTTTAGTGCGATCACAGACTGTGATAGTTACCTGTATGTTACACCCTCTTTAGTGTGATCACAGACTGTGCTAGTTACCTGTATGTTACACCCTCTTTAGTGCGATCACAGACTGTGATAGTTACCTGTATGTTACACCCTCTTTAGTGTGATCACAGACTGTGATAGTTACCTTGTATGTTACACCCTCTTTAGTGGTGATCACAGACTGTGATAGTTACCTGTATGTTACACCCTCTTTAGTGTGATCACAGACTGTGCTAGTTACCTGTATGTTACACCCTCTTTAGTGCGATCACAGACGTGATAGTTACCTGTATGTTACACCCTCTTTAGTGTGATCACAGACTGTGCTAGTTACCTGTATGTTACACCCTCTCTAGTGTGATCACAGACTGTGATAGTTACCTGTATGTTACACCCTCTTTAGTGTGATCACAGACTGTGATAGTTACCTGTATGTTACACCCTCTTTAGTGCGATCACAGACTGTGATAGTTACCTGTATGTTACACCCTCTTAGTGTGATCACAGACTGTGATAGTTACCTGTATGTTACACCCTCTTTAGTGCGATCACAGATGGTGATAGTTCCAGAGTTCCATACTCTAAGGTTTAATCACAGGCTGTGATAGTTCCCTGTATGTTGCATCCTCTCTGGTTTGATCACAGACTGTGATAGTTACCTGTATGTTACATCCTCTCTAGTGTGATCACAGACTGTGATAGTTACCTGTATGTTACACCCTCTTAGTGTGATCACAGACTGTGATAGTTACCTGTATGTTACACCCTCTTTAGTGTGATCACAGACTGTGATAGTTCCTGTATGTTCCACCCTCTGGTGTGATCACAACTGTGAAGTTCCCTGTATGTTCACCTCTTAGTGTGATCACAGACTGTGATAGTTACCTGTATGTTACACCCTCTTAGTGTGATCACAGACTGTGATAGTTACCTGTATGTTACACCCTCTTAGTGTGATCACAGACTGTGATAGTTACCTGTATGTTACACCCTCTTTAGTGTGATCACAGACTGTGATAGTTACCTGTATGTTACACCCCTCTTAGTGTGATCACAGACTGTGATAGTTACCTGTATGTTACACCCTCTTTAGTGCGATCACAGACTGTGATAGTTACCTGTATGTTACACCCTCTTTAGTGTGATCACAGACTGTGATAGTTACCTGTATGTTACACCCTCTTTAGTGTGATCACAGACTGTGATAGTACCTGTATGTTACACCCTCTTTAGTGTGATCACAGACTGTGATAGTTACCTGTATGTTACACCCTCTTTAGTGTGATCACAGACTGTGATAGTTACCTGTATGTTACACCCTCTTTAGTGTGATCACAGACTGTGATAGTTACCTGTATGTTACACCCTCTTTAGTGCGATCACAGACTGTGATAGTTACCTGTATGTTACACCCTCTCTTAGTGTGATCACAGACTGTGATAGTTACCTGTATGTTACACCCTCTTTAGTGCGATCACAGACTGTGATAGTTACCTGTATGTTACACCCTCTCTAGTGTGATCACAGACTGTGATAGTTACCTGTATGTTACACCCTCTTTAGTGCGATCACAGATGGTGATAGTTCCAGAGTTCCATACTCTAAGGTTTAATCACAGGCTGTGATAGTTCCCTGTATGTTGCATCCTCTCTGGTTTGATCACAGACTGTGATAGTTACCTGTATTTACATCACCCTCTAGTGTGATCACAGACTGTGATAGTACCTGTATGTTACACCCTCTCTAGTGTGATCACAGACTGTGATAGTTACCTGTATGTTACACCCTCTTTAGTGTGATCACAGACTGTGATAGTTGCCTTGTATGTTCCATCCTCTCTGGTGTGATCACAAACTGTGAGAGTTCCCTGTATGTTGCATCCTCTCTAGTGTGATCACAGACTGTGATAGTTACCTGTATGTTACAGCCTCTCTAGTGTGATCACAGACTGTGATAGTTACCTGTATGTTACACCCTCTTAGGTGTGATCACAGACTGTGATAGTACCTGTATGTTAAACCCTCTGTTAGTGTGATCACAGGACTGTGATAGTTACCTGTATGTTACACCCCTCTCTAGTGTGATCACAGACTGTGATAGTTACCTGTATGTTCCCCCTCTTTAGTGCGATCACAGACTGTGATAGTTACCTGTATGTTACACCCCTCTTTAGTGCGATCACAGACTGTGATATGTTACCTGTATGGTTACACCCTCTTTAGTGTGATCACCGACTGTGCTAGTTACCTGCTAGTTACACTATACAAGCCCTCTTTAGTGCGATCACAGACGTTGATAGTTACCTGTATGTTACACCTCATTTTAGTGTGTGATCACAGACTGTGATAGTTTACCTGTATGTTACACCCATCTTTTAGTGTGATCACAGACTGTGATAGTTACCGTGTATGTTACACCCTCTTTAGTGTGATCACAGACTGTGATAGTACCTGTATGTTTTACAACCCTGCTTTACGTGTGATCACAGACTGTGCTAGTTTACCTGTGATGTTTACACCCTTCTTTCGTGCGATCACAGACTGTGGATAGTTACCGGTATGTTACACCCTCTTCGTGTGATCACGACTGTGCTAGTTACCTGTATGTTACACCCCTCTAGTTGGAATCACAGACTGTGATAGTTACCTGTATGTTACACCCCTCTTTAGTGTGATCACAGACTGTGATAGTTACCTGTATGTTACACCCTCTTTAGTGGCGATCACAGGACTGTGATAGTTACCTGTATGTTACACCCTCTCTAGTGTGATCACAGACTGTGATAGTTACCTGTATGTTACACCCTCTTTAGTGCGATCACAGATGGTGATAGTTCCAGAGTTCCATACTCTAAGGTTTAATCACAGGCTGTGATAGTTCCCTGTATGTTGCATCCTCTCTGGTTTGATCACAGACTGTGATAGTTACCTGTATGTTACACCCTCTCTAGTGTGATCACAGACTGTGATAGTTACCTGTATGTTACACCCTCTCTAGTGTGATCACAGACTGTGATAGTTACCTGTATGTTACACCCTCTTTAGTGTGATCACAGACTGTGATAGTTCCTTGTATGTTCCATCCTCTCTGGTGTGATCACAAACTGTGAGAGTTCCCTGTATGTTGCATCCTCTCTAGTGTGATCACAGACTGTGATAGTTACCTGTATGTTACACCCTCTCTAGTGTGATCACAGACTGTGATAGTTACCTGTATGTTACACCCTCTCTAGTGTGATCACAGACTGTGATAGTTACCTGTATGTTACACCCTCTTTAGTGTGATCACAGACTGTGATAGTTACCTGTATGTTACACCCTCTCTAGTGTGATCACAGACTGTGATAGTTACCTGTATGTTACACCCTCTCTAGTGCGATCACAGACTGTGATAGTTACCTGTATGTTTACAACCCTCTTAGTGCGATCACAGACTGTGATCGTTACCTGTATGTTACACCCTCTTTAGTGCGATCACAGACTGTGCTAGTTACCTGTATGTTACACCCTCTTTAGTGCGATCACAGACTGTGATAGTTACCTGTATGTTACACCCTCTTTAGTGTGATCACAGACTGTGATAGTTACCTGTATGTTACACCCTCTTTAGTGTGATCACAGACTGTGATAGTTACCTGTATGTTACACCCTCTTTAGTGTGATCACAGACTGTGATAGTTACCTGTATGTTACACCCTCTTTAGTGCGATCACAGACTGTGATAGTTACCTGTATGTTACACCCTCTCTAGTGTGATCACAGACTGTGATAGTTACCTGTATGTTACACCCTCTTTAGTGCCGGCGTAGCTTGTAAGCTCGTCGGTAGGCGTCCAGTGGTTTTGCATGTATCACCTTGTACCGGGAGGGCGCGCTTTAGCGATGCTACTCTCGGCTTGCGTGTGCATGAACGTCTGTCCGTTCAGTCGCCATGTGCACATTTGCGCTGGAGAGACTAAACCGTAAATCGGGAGATCTGCTCGCAATTTAGACGAGCAGCATCTTTTGTGGGCAGATTCTCGCCTCATGTTGTGTGTGGTCTGCTCTGGCGGTCAGTCCGTCTTCGGTGAAGGAAATCGTGTTGATCCTAAAAGAAATCATACGCTCATTGCTTGTCGCTACGCTTGTCTTAAAACTGAAAATTAAAGGGATTGACGGAGGGGCCGATATAAACAGGGATAACTGGCCGTGGCAGCCTAACGTCCACTGCATCTGTGTCCGTCTTTCAGTCGTCTTGCCATGCTCGCCACTGGAGCTAGACGGTCACAGACGAGGGAGCGGAGACGAGGGTGTTGCGCGACCACCTCCTCGCTATACAAAACCAAAGCGCAAGTCATTCGTTCCTCATCAAATCAAAGATGTAGTGTAATGAATGGTCATCGTCAATGAATGGTCAACGTCATTCATGATGGACGAACATCGCAGTGCGATCACAGATGGTGATAGTTCCAGAGTTCCATACTCTAAGGTTTAATCACAGGCTGTGATAGTTTCCTGTATGTTGCATCCTCTCTGGTTTGATCACAGACTGTGATATTTCACTGTTTCTTCCATCCACTCTAATGTGATCATAGACTGCGATAGTTCCATATAAGCTCCATCCTCTCTGTTGTGATCACAGACAGTGATAGTTCCCTGTAAGTCCCATCCTCTATGGTGGGTTCACATACTGTGATAGTTCCCTGTGTGTTCCATCCTCTCTAGTGTGATCACAGACTGTGATAGTACTCTGTATATTCAATCATCTCTGTTGTGTTCACAGACTATAGTAGTTCCCCGTGTGTTCCATCCTCTCTAGTGTGATCACAGACTGTGATAGTTCACTGTAAGTCCCATCCTCTCTAATGTGATTACATATAATGATAGTTTCCTGTATGTTAAATTCTCTCTGGTGTGTTCACAGGCTGGGTTTAGTTCCCTGTATGTTCCATCCTATCTAGTGTGATCACAGACTGTGATTGTTCCTTGTATGTTCCATCCTCTCTGGTGGGATCACAGACTGTGAAAGTTCCCTGTATGTCCCATTCTCTCTAGTGTGATCACAGACTGTAATAGTTCCCTGTATGTTCCATTCTCTCTGGTGGGATCACAGACTGTGAAAGTTCCATGTATGTCCCATCCTCTCTAGTGTGATCACAGACTGTGATTGTTCCTTGTATGTTCCATCCTCTCTTATGTGATCACAGACTGTGATAGTTTCCTATGCGTTCTATTGTTAATTTGTGTGCTCGCATACTTGAATAGTTCTCTTTATGTTCCATTATCTCTGGTAGGTCACAGACTGTGAAAGTTCCCCGTGTGTTCTATTGCTATATGGTGTGATCACAGACTGTAATAGTTCCCTGTATGTTCCATTATCTCTGGTAGGTCACAGACTGTGAAAGTTCCCCGTGTGTTCTATTGCTATATGGTGTGATCACAGACTGTTATAGTTCCCTGTGTGTCTATTGTTGTCTGTTGTGAGCACAAACTTGGATAGTTCCCTGTGTGTCTATTGTTGTCTGTTGTGAGCACAAACATGGATAGTTATCTGTGTGGTCTATTGTTGTCTGTTGCGAGCACAAACTTGGATAGTCCCCTGTGTGGTCTATTGCTGTCTGTTGTGAGCACAAACTTGGATAGTTCCCTGTGTGTCTATTGTTGTCTGTTGTGAGCACAAACTTGGATAGTTATCTGTGTGGTCTATTGTTGTCTGTTGCGAGCACAAACTTGGATAGTCCCCTGTGTGGTCTATTGCTGTCTGTTGTGAGCACAAACTTGGATAGTTCCCTGTGTGTCTATTGTTGTCTGTTATGAGCACACACTTGGATAGTTATCTGTGTGGTCTATTGCTGTCTGTTGTGAGCACAAACTTGGATAGTTCCCTGTGTGGTCTATTGCTGTCTGTTGTGAGCACAAACTTGGATAGTATCCTGTGTGGTCTATTGTTGTCTGTTGTGAGCACAAACTTGGATAGTTCCCTGTGTGGTCTATTGCTGTCTGTTGTGAGCACAAACTTGGATAGTTCCCTGTGTGGTCTATTGCTTGTCTGTTAGTGAGCACAAACTTGGATAGTTATCTGTGTGGTCTATTGCTGTCTGTTGTGAGCACAAACTTGGATAGTTATCTGTGTGGTCTATTGCTGTCTGTTGTGAGCACAAACTTGGATAGTTCCCTGTGTGGTCTATTGCTGTCTGTTGTGAGCACAAACTTGGATAGTTCCCTGTGTGTCTATTGCTGTCTGTTATGAGCACAAACTTGGATAGTTATCTGTGTGGTCTATTGCTGTCTGTTGTGAGCACAAACTTGGATAGTTCCCTGTGTGTCTATTGCTGTCTGTTGTGAGCACAAACTTGGATAGTTATCCTGTGTGTCTATTGCTGTCTGTTGTGAGCACAAACGTGGATAGTTATCTGTGTGGTCTATTGCTGTCTGTTGTGAGCACAAACGTGGATAGTTCCCTGTGTGTCTATTGCTGTCTGTTGTGAGCACAAACGTGGATAGTTATCTGTGTGTCTATTGCTGTCTGTTGTGAGCACAAACGTGGATAGTTATCTGTGTGTCTATTGCTGTCTGTTGTGAGCACAAACGTGGATAGTTATCTGTGTGTCTATTGCTGTCTGTTGTGAGCACAAACGTGGATAGTTATCTGTGTGTCTATTGCTGTCTGTTGTGAGCACAAACGTGGATAGTTATCTGTGTGTCTATTGCTGTCTGTTGTGAGCACAAACGTGGATAGTTCCCTGTGTGGTCTATTGTTGTCTGTTGTGAGCACAAACGTGGATAGTTATCTGTGTGGTCTATTGTTGTCTGTTGTGAGCACAAACTTGGATAGTTATCTGTGTGGTGTATTGTTGTCTGTTGCGTGCACAAACTTGGATAGTCCCCTGTGTGTCTATTGCTGTCTGGTGCGAGCACAAACTTGGATAGTTATCTGTGTGGTCTATTGTTGTCTGTTGCGAGCACAAACTTGGATAGTTCCCTGTGTGGTTTTATTGCAGTCTGGCGTGAACATAACTTGGATAGTTATTTGTGTGGTATATTGCTGTGTGTTGTGAGCACTAATTTAGTTACCTGTGTGGTCTAACGCTTTCTGGTGCGATCACAAACTTGGACTACCTGTGTGGTCTATTGCTGTTTGTTGTGAGCACAAACTTGGATAGTTCCCTGTGTGTCTATTGCTGTCTGGTGCGAGCACAAACTTGGATAGTTATCTGTGTGGTGTATTGTTGTCTGTTGCGTGCACAAACTTGGATAGTCCCCTGTGTGTCTATTGCTGTCTGGTGCGAGCACAAACTTGGATAGTTATCTGTGTGGTCTATTGTTGTCTGTTGCGAGCACAAACTTGGATAGTTCCCTGTGTGGTTTTATTGCAGTCTGGCGTGAACATAACTTGGATAGTTATTTGTGTGGTATATTGCTGTGTGTTGTGAGCACTAATTTAGTTACCTGTGTCATCTAAGTCTGTCTGTTGCGAGCACAAACTTGGACTACCTGTGTGGTCTAACGCTTTCTGGTGCGATCACAAACTTGGATAGTTCCTTATGTGCCATTTGTGTTCTACTGTTGTCTGGTGCTAGCATAAACTTGGATTACCTGTGCGGTCTAACGCTTTCTGGCGTGATCGCAAACTTGAATAGTTCCCTTTGTGTGCTATTGCTGTCTGGTGCGATCAGAAACTTGGATAGTTCCCTGTATGTTCTTTTTTTGCTGTCTGGTGCGAGCACAAATATGAACCGGAAATGCTCCTATCCCAGCTTTGTGTGTGTTTCCTTGCAATAATCCTTCAAATCGTATTGCTGGCCTGTGATAGCGACTAGGAGACTGGTCATAATTAGCTAAGCTTATACTAACATATATTCTTACCTAGACAGCATAACAGTGAAGCGAACATATTCCTGGCTGGTGTGACAATAACTGCACGACATAACAGCTACACGCCTGCACTCACAACACAATTTTACGATCTCAGATGTCAGTTCTAATCAATACTGCCTTTATTATCACACAGCCAGCTGTGCATTTTCTCTTCTTATACGTCCTGACTCTACGTAAATACCCGATATTTTCTTTAGTCCCTCCCTCTGACAGTTATGTTTTGGAGTAACACAAATACGCATAGAAAGTAACACAAATAGGCCTACACCCACAAAGTAACACAAAACCATCTGCAAAGTAACACAAACACACTAACAAAGTAACACAAACACACCCACAAAGTAACACAAACACACCCACACTGGGACCTTTCACGTGCTTTCAGGGGTATAGGGTATATGATGCAGGGCACATGTTTGTATAGATGAAGTGGCACGTGACACGTGGTCTGGTTAATATCATGTCAGTTTCCTTTCTTCCGGCGACATTACCACTTTTGCAATGGGTAGGCTTAGGAGCGCCGCTTCCCTATAAATTATAAATCGATAGCGATATAAACGTTAATAAATGGATAGGGGCATAAACACACGACCACCGGGTCGGCAGGCAAGCTTGCTGGCCACTTACAATATCACGGTTTCGTTGTCTTTGGCGTGCCTCCCTGGAACTGGAGTGTTTGAAAATCATAACGAAATCCAGCGAGTGTGTAGTTTATCACTCTCCTATGGAATTTCAAGAATTGTTATCATATGTGTAAATATGTGTGTCAGCTTAGGTCAAGGGGACAATGTCAGGAAAAAGTGAGCCCACGCGAGGTACAAGATATCTGTGGACACTCGATGCTCACTCTACATGTTTGTGTATCTTTAGATGTTCGTCGACATCCTTAGAACACTGCTCTCAAATGTGCTAGATAACAGAGCATACGACCACACCTGGAATACGGGTCACCTGCCTGGTGTTCAGCATCAAAAACTAACCTTGAATATAAGAGGGATGAGATCAACCCCTATAGTATCAATGGAGAAAATGGGGAGGACACAAGCACTGAGAGAACGCAGAGATACAAAAACACTAATAAAGCAGAAAAGTTCCTCAGCTTGCCAGGCCACCCTATGAAGAACAGATGTGAAAACTTAGCTATGGCGTGGTTGAAAAGAAGTAGTTTTATCCACCTGGTTAAACGACTCTGCAGGGAAACCACCGATTTTCCCACAGTTGGTATCCCCCTGACAACTATTCCAGAGCGAACCCCATGGAAAGATGAACATAGACTATCGTTACAAATCCAGACAAAAGTGAGAGGAATATTTCACAAGGAAGAACAGAACAATGTACAACGCAGAACAGCCACTCTCAGCTTTCTTGATGACGAATACCCACAGGATCTTTGGATCCGAGTCTACACAAATGGGTCAGCACAAAATGCTGTTCGAAATGGAGGAGCGGGAGTGTGCATAGAATATCCAAATAATACTAGGGACACGGCCAGAGTTCCAACAGGAAAATACTGCCATAACTATGATGCTGAAATTGAGGCAATCTAGATAGAAACAGAGAAATTACAAAATACCAGCCATGATACACATCCTGTGGTGATATTGACAGATGCAAAATCAGTAACAGAGGCGCTCCTGTCTGGGAAATTGTCAGTTCTAAGGGCACTACTTTCTGAACTTAGCAGTCAGCATAAGGTCACCATACAGTGGATACCATCCCACTGTGGAGAACCAGGAAACGACAGAGCTGATCGACTGGTTAAGGAAGGAGCAAAAGAAGAACAACCTGATGTGCCCATTACATACCACCAAAAGAAAATACTGATAAAATTAGTCAGAAGGCCACCAAACCCTACTCATGTCGACTGCCACGTTATGGACAGACCAGAAGAGGTCATTATTCTGCGCCTCAGAACAGGACACAATGGATTACGCAACCACATGTACACAAAATTCAAGATTGGTGACTCAGCCATGTGCACATGTGGTTTGGCGTCGCAGACAGCAGAGCACGTACTGCAAGACTGCCCAAACTACAACATATCCAGGCGAACCTTCTGGCCTAGAGAGACAACAGTGGAAGATAAACTCTATGGACCACTGTGTGAACTAATAAAGACTGTTAGATTCATACAAGGGACGGGACGCAGAGGTGTTTCCAAGTCACCAGGGCCAGGTTCTATAGTGGCCAAGATCTACTAACTCGTCCTAGTCGTGCGTCCTGGGCAGTAGTAGGATCGCTGATTCTTCCGAAGTCGGAGAGTATCTGCCTGCAAGGCGAGGAACCACCAGTCTGCACACCAATAAGCCAGACACGGGACAACGGATACTCACGCAAACCTCAGGTCCTGTATGACATCACACTGATGTTGGACAACAAGATGTCTTCATCCGACATACAGGACTTCACGCTAGAGTTCACAGCCAGCGAACGCAAGCAAGCAAGCAGCAAGCAAGCAGCAAGCAAGCAAGCATACAAGAGACAACATTGCAGTTATAGACACATTTCAGGCGAACGAAAGAAGAAGAAGAAGAACTGTGCTAGATGAGCATCAGCAGAACGCACTAATAAAATGGATGTTTGTCGACAACCTACAACACACTGAAATTGTTTGTTGTACTAGATGTTTTTCGATATCTACAAGACAATTAAATCGTTTGTTGTACTGGATGTTTGTCTGCATCTACAACATGATCATTTTTATTTATACTGGATATTTGTCGACATCCATAGGACACTGAAAATCGTTTGTTGCACAGGATGTTTGTCGAATCTACAGCACCCTGAAATCGTGTGTTGTTCTGGATGCTTGTCTACATCTACAACATAATAACATGTTTTGTTGTACAGGGTTTTTGTCGACATCTACAACACGCTGTAATCGTTTACTGTACAAGATGTTTGTCGACATCGATAGCACGCTGTCATCGTTTGTTGCACTGGATTCGTTTGTTACACTGGATGTTTGTCGACATCTACACCACGCTGTAATCGTTGGTTGTACTGGATGTTTCGTCGACATCTACACCACGCTGTAATCGTTGGTTGTACTGGATGTTCGTCGACATCTACACCACGCTGTAATCGCTTGTTGTACTGGATGTTTGTCGACATCTACACCACGCTGTAATCGCTTGTTGTACTGGATGTTTGTCGACATCTACACATCGCTGTAATCGCTTGGTTGTACTGGATGTTTGTTGACATCTACACCACGCTGTAATCGTTGTTTGTACTGAATGTTTGTCGACATCTACACCACGCTGTAATCGTTTGTTGTACTGAATGTTTGTCTACATCTACACCACGCTGTAATCGTTGTTTGTACTGAATGTTTGTCTACATCTACACCACGCTGTAATCGTTTGTTGTACTGGATGTTTGTCGACATCTACACATCGCTGTAATCGTTGGTTGTACTGGATGTTCGTCGACATCTACACCACGCTGTAATCGCTTGTTGTACTGGATGTTTGTCGACATCTACACCACGCTGTAATCGCTTGTTGTACTGGATGTTTGTCGACATCTACACCACGCTGTAATCGCTTGTTGTACTGGATGTTTGTCGACATCTACACATCGCTGTAATCGTTGGTTGTACTGGATGTTTGTTGACATCTACACGACGCTGTAATCGTTTTTTGTACTGAATGTTTGTCGACATCTACACCACGCTGTAATCGTTGTTTGTACTGAATGTTTGTCTACATCTACACCACGTTGTAATCGTTGGTTGTACTGGATGTTTGTCGACATCTACACCACGCTGAAATCGTTTGTTGTACTGGATGTTTGTCGACATCTACACCACGCTGTAATCGTTGGTTGTACTGGATATTTGTCGACATCTACACAACGCTATAATCGTTGGTTGCACTGGATGTTTGTCGACATCTACACCACGCTGTAATCGTTGGTTGTACTGGATATTTGTCGACATCTACACCACACTGTAATCGTTAGTTGTACTGGATGTTTGTCGACATCTACACAACGCTATAATCGTTGGTTGTACAGGTGTTTGTCGACATCTAAACCACGCTGTAATCGTTTGTTACATCGGATAATTGTCGACATCTACACCACGCTGTAATCGTTTGTTACATCGGATGTTTGTCGACATCTACACAACGCTATAATCGTTGGTTGTACAGGATGTTTGTCGACATCTAAACCACGCTGTAATCGTTTGTTACATCGGATAATTGTCGACATCTACACCACGCTGTAATCTTTGGTTGTACTGGATGTTTGTCGACATCTACACCACGTTGTAATCGTTTGTTACATCGGATGTTTGTCGACATCTACACAACGCTATAATCGTTGGTTGTACAGGATGTTTGTCGACATCTAAACCACGCTGTAATCGTTTGTTACATCGGATGTTTGTCGACATTTACACCACGCTGTAATTTTTGATTGAACTGGATGTTTGTCGACATCTACACCACGTTGTAATCGTTGGTTCTGCTGGATGTTTAACGACATCTACACCACACTGTAATCGTTTGTTGTACAGGATGTTTGTCGACATCTACACCAAGCTGTAATCGTTGGTTGTACTGGATGTTTGTCGACATCTACACCACTCTGTAATTGTTAGTTGTACTGGATGTTTGTCGACATCTACACCTCTGTAAATGTTGGTTGTACTGGATGTTTGCCGACATCTACACCACGCTGTAATCGATTGTTACATTGGATGTTTCACGACATCTACACCACGCTGTAATCGATTGTTACATTGGATGTTTCACGACATCTACACCATGCTGTAATCGTTGGTTGTACTGGATGTTTGTCGACATCTACACCACGCTGTAATCGATTGTTACATTGGATGTTTCACGACATCTACACCACGCTGTAATCGTTTGTTACATCGGATGTTGTCACGACATCTACACCACGCTATAATCGTTTGTTGTACTGTGTGTTTGTCGACATCTGCACCACGCTGTAATCGTTTGTTGTACTGGATGTTTGTCGACATCTGCACCACGCTGTAATCGTTTGTTGTACTGGATATTTGTCGACATCTACACATCGCTGTAATCGTTGGTTGTACTGGATGTTTCACGACATCTACACCACGCTGTAATCATTTGTTACATCGGATGTTTGTCGACATCTGCACCACGCTATAATCGTTTGTTGTACTGGATGTTTGTCGACACCCACAGCACACTGAAGTCGTTTGTTGTATTGAGTGTTCGTCTACATCTACAAGATAATATCAGTGTTTGTTGTACTTGATGTTTGTCGAACCTTCAGCACACTGAAGTCGTTTGTTGTACTGGATGGTTGTCTATATCTACAACATAATAACATTTTTGTTGAATTGGATGTTTGTCGACATCCATAGTACACTTAAATCGTTGGTTGTACTGGATGTTTGTCTACATCTACAACATTGAACACATGATATTACTTGTTGTACTGGATGTTTGTCGACATAGATAGAAAACTAACATCGTTTGTTTTAATGGATGTTTGTCTCCATCTATAGCACAATAACATTATTTGTTGTACTGGATGTGTGTCGAATCCACATCACACTGAAATTGTTTGTTGTGCTGAATGTTTGTCGACATTCACAGCACACTGAAAACGTTTGTTGTACGGGATGTCTGTCTATATCTACAACATAATAGGATATTTTTGTTATACTGGATACTTGTCGACATTCACATCACACCGAAATCATTTGTTGTACTGGGTATTTATCTATGTCTACAACATAATAACATCTTATGTTGTACTGGACGTTTATCGTCATCCATAGCACACTGAAATTGTTTGTTGTACTGGATCTTTGTCGACATCCATAGCGCATTGAAATTGTTTGTTGTATTAGATGTTTGTCTGCATCAACAACATAATAACATTTAATGTTGTACTGGACGTTTTTCAACATCCATAGCACACTAAAATTGTTTGTTGTACTAGATGTTTGTCGAACCTACAGCACACTGAAATCGTTTGCTGTATCGGATGTGTGTCTACATCTACAACATAATAACATTGTTTTGTTGTACTGGATGTTTGTCGACATCCACGACACACTGAAATTGGTTGTTATACTCGATAATTTTCAATAATCACACCATAATTAGATTGACGTACTTGATATTTGTCTACTCTCACAACATAATTAGATTTCTTTATTCAATGTTTGTCGATATTCACAACATAATTAACTTGTTGTGCTGAATGTTTGTCAATATTCACTATATAATTGAATTATTGAGCTGTATATGTGTCGATATTCACAACATAATTAAATTATTGTGCTGGATGTTTGCCGATGTTTGTTATCTTCCTATGTGAATGTATTATGCACTATTGATGAACGAAAGATGAGTGATTGGAAGGGCCGGATGTAAGATGGGCCTTCGTGCCTAATTTGTTACCCTTTGAAAATAAAGTCCATTCGTTCGTTCGTTCGTTCGTTCGATATTCACAACATCATTAAATATTATTGAATATTTGTCGATATTCACAACATAATTAAATTGTTTTGAATGTTTGTCGACATTCACAACATAATTGAATTATTGATCTGAATTTTGTCGATAGTCACAACATAATTAAATTAATGAGCTGAATGTTTGTTAATTTTCACAGCATAAGTAAATTGTTGTGCTGGATGTATGTCGATATTCACAACATAATTAAATTGTTGTCCAGGATGTTTGTCGATATTTACAACATAATTAAATTCTTGTGCCGAATGGTTGTCGACATTCACAACATAATCAAACTGTAGTATATGTTTGTGGATATTCACAACATAATTAAATTATATTGCGTGTTTCTCGATATTCACAGCATAATTAAATTGTTTCATTGGATATTAATCGATATCTCGAACGTAATGCCGACACTCGGTACTGAGAGGAGAGATTGACAGACACATAATCAGCACAACTCACTTTACAACATGAATACATTATTGTACTGGAAGTTTGTCGAAACGCACAGCATACGTAAATTGTTTGTTGTAGTTTTGTCGAAATTCAAAACACACTCCAGCCATTTCTGATACTAGATGTATGCCAAAACAGCCAATACATCGTACTCGTTTGTTGTAGCTGATGTTTATCGATATCGAAAATGCACTCTGTAGATCTATGCACTAGATATATCGATATCGACAACGCACTCTGCAGGTTTTATGCACTAGATATATCGATATCGACAATGCACTCTGCAGGTTTTATGCACTAGATATATCGATATCGACAATGCATTACACAGTTTTGTGTACTAGATATATCGGTATCGACAACACACCCTGCGGATTTTGTGTCGACAACGCACAGTTTTCATCATTAGAACTAGACAAGTATCGATATCGACAACACACTGCAAACACGTCGTGCACTAGATACATATTGATATTGATTTCGACTGCACACATTCTGTGCACTAGATACATATTGATATCGACTGCATACATTCCGTGCACTAGATACATATTGATATCGACAACATACTGCACACATTCAATGCATTAGATACATATTTATATAGACAACACACCATACATTCCGTGCACTAGATACATATTAATATCGAAAACACACTGCACATTCTCACTATATTGATATCGAAAACACACCATACATTGCGTGCATTAGATACATATTGATATCGACAACACAAATTCCGTGCACTAGATACATATTGATTAGGACATCACACTGCACATTCCGTGCACTAAATACATATTGATGTCGACAACACACACCACACATTCCGTGCACTAAATACATATTGATGTCGACAACACACACCACACATTCCGTGCACTAAATACATATTGATGTCGACAACACACACCACACATTCCGTGCACTAGATACATATTGATTTCGACAACACACTGCGCACATTCAGTGCATTAGATATATATTGATGTCGACAACATAGTGCACACATTCCGTGCACTAGATACATATTGATTTCGACAACACACTGCACACATTCCGTGCATTAGATATATATTGATATCAACAACATACACCTCACATTCCGTGCACTAGATACATATTGATATCGACAACACACACCACACATTCCGTGCACTAGATACATATTGATTTCGGCAACACACTGCACACATTCCGGTCGTCGCTAAAAGCTACGGAGTTCGTGCTTTGTGCGACGCTTTCCGCGCTGCGGAAAGAGACCGAGCCATATGGGATAAAACCCGGTTCAATGAAGTCGACCCTGTCGACTTTTAAGCGACTTTTTTTTGGGGGGGGGGGGGGGGAGGGGGGGGCTGCGTGGTCTCGAGGTATGGTGTCCGCCTCGAGTGCTGGAGGTCCCGGGTTCAGGCCCCGGTGAGGACCAGGATTTATTTAAAAAATCCACCGGGACTTCCAGTAATTTCCTCTGGTCTCTGGGTAGTGAGATCGGAAGCCCGTGTGTATTGTTGCGCACGTAAAAAATTAAAAAATCCCTTGGCAGTTGGAAATCGAAAAAGAGTAGCCTAACAGCGCTGCCCGGGCAAAATTTCGAGGTAAAAATCTACCCAAAGTATTTCAGGATCCTCGGCGGTGCTACGGAGTTCGTGCACTGAGCTGAGTTTCTCCAGACTCAGGTTTGAGTTAGGAGGAGAACGGAGCACTTATGGGTTGCACCCGTGTGCCGTGATGTTTATCCATAAACTAAACTAAACTAAACTAAACTAAACTAAACTAAACATTCCGTGTATTAGATATATATTGATGTCGACAACACACTGCACACATTCCGTGCACTAGATACATATTGATATCGACAACACACTGAACATTCCGTGCACTAGATACATATTGATGTCGACAACATACCACACATTCCGTGCACTAGATACATACTGATATCGACAACACAATGCACACATTCCGTGCACTAGATAGATATTGATATCGACAACACACTGAACATTTCATGCACTAGATACATATTGATATCGACAACACAATGCACACATTCCGTGCACTAGATAGATATTGATATCGACAACACACTGAACATTCCGTGCACTAGATACATATTGATGTCGACAACATACCACACATTCCGTGCACTAGATACATATTGATATCGACAACACACTGCACACATTCCGTGCACTAGATACATATTGATATCGATAACACACTGAACAGTCAATGCACTAGATACATATTGATGTCGACAACATACCACACATTCCGTGCACTAGATACATATTGATATCGACAAGACACCACACATTCCGTGCACTAGATACATATTGATATCGACAAGACACCACACATTCCGTGCACTAGATACATATTGATATCGACAACACACTGCACATATTCCGTGCACTAGATACATATCCATATCAACAATACACTGCAGATTTGTTAGAGTAGATGTCTACCGTTATTGGCAACGTACTGTACATATTTGTGATAGCAGATGTTTGTCAACATCCGAAACACAGTGTATACAGTTCTTGTGCAAGATGTTTCTCAACATTCCAAACACAGCGCATTTATTATACATGTACAGAAGAAGGACTGATAGAGACACTCGGGTATCACTAACATTACTAACAATTGCCTTACATTAGTCGCTGCTGTACACATGATTCTGTTTGTGATTGTGTTTGACACCTTGATT
Organism: Cepaea nemoralis; assembly: GCA_014155875.1. Taxonomy (NCBI): domain Eukaryota; kingdom Metazoa; phylum Mollusca; class Gastropoda; order Stylommatophora; family Helicidae; genus Cepaea; species Cepaea nemoralis. Next base: position 132,098 of record JACEFZ010027746.1, read on the forward strand.
AAAAGCTAAGCTAAGCAGAAGAATAAAATGTATACAGTAGCCAATCTGATTCATCGAGCACACCTGTTCACCATATTGATCGTTTGTTTGACGTCATTTGTTGCAATCAGTTTGCATCCAACTAGACAGAAAATACAGACAAGAAAACCCGGCAGCTGTGGAGGCGGGAGTACAAGCGTTGATTATCGAGAATTCGCTAGACGGTGATGCTGTCATTTACACAGATGGGTCGGTCGTCCGACATGTGAGAAACTCATGGGCCTTTACGGCTCAGGCCGGAGGGAGAATTGTGAAAGAGGACTCTGGTGCTTTTGATGAGACCACAAGCAGCCTGATAAACCAACACAAAACTGGTGTCGTTAGCCGCTACACGCTGCGGGATTTTCTGAGGAGGGGATCCGAGCACTTATGGGCTGAATAGTTCGATGTGCAATGAGGATGATCTGTCGACTAACTAACTAACTAACTAACTAACTAACTAACTAACTAACTAACTAACTAACTAACTAACTAATCAGGACAAATACATAGATGACTAGCTTCTGGGCGAGATAGTCTAAACTGATTGTGTCATGTCACGCGACAACAGCATTAACATTTATTTACAGTAACAAGAGGATATTTCAATAGGAGATTATTATATCATTAGATTGTGACATTAATATTAAGACAGGAACGTTAGTGTGGTTAAAACCATTGACATAAAATGGAGAATAAAATGAGAGAAACTATTGAAACACATAGATATAATGGTAAAAATAAAACTGATACAAATACCCAATGAAAGATTAAACGCAGAAAAACTCCACAAAAGGTCTATGTAGATTTATTGATGATTAATTTGATTTTGCAGTCAAACTGATTCAGTGCCAAACAAAAAATGGGTTTTGCCCAAGCAGAAATTGATGGCAGAAAATGGGGAGTAGGGGTATGTCATAATACTGATCTAAAAATTGTTAAAATGGTAGTAAATATATTGTATTATATATCAAATTAAAGGACATTGCACAAGGAACACATTGGTATTGCTACTGTTGCTAAAAGTTAGAAATATAATAATAATATTAGCAGATGTTGTAAAAAATAAATTGATGACAGAGGTGACAAGTACGTGAAATTTCCACTTACCAAGGCGCTACTGCTCCAAACGCTGTTTATAATCCAATGAAACTTACTGAAGTATGATAACTACACCACTTTGCTACACAAATATCACTAGAACAGCTCCATAACACCAATAAATCACAATAAAAACATACTATTTTGAAGCGCATCATTGTCACATAAAATAGAAAATGTCGGAAAATCACGAGACAGGTTTTGACCGTTTTCTGCTGATAAACACAAAATTTACGCTATTTTTTATTTAGTTATAATTATTATTCTTTTAAATTTAATTATTTAAATACTCCTTAAATACTTTGTGATAGGCAAAGCAAACTTTAGGGGCACAAATGTGGCCCATTAGCTAATTCGACATGATGACAAACTTTCACGGTTAGCGGCTAACCAGCTAAGGTAGCCGGTTATTTGTTTACATTCATACACAGTTAATTTTAACCAAACAACCACATTTAACATGTGCTATCAGTTTAGAATCGTTCACAAAGTCCTTTAAATCAGAATAACTACAATCTAAATTGTTTAAAACTATTATCTAATGTAAATATGTGAGGCCGAAAATCAGGGTCGATGCCGTTGTCAAATCAGAAAAGTAAACAAAACTTTAACTAAGAATTTTTCCTCAATATTCATCCATTTTCTGCCTCCATTCTGCATTTTCATGGCCTGTGTGTAAATGAAAAACCTTCTTGATACGAAAAACGTAATTTCGGGGAATTCAAATTAAGATTGGCATGCAAACGAAACAAACAAAAGAACTGCTAAGATCTTGGCAATACAGTGATCAAGGGGCAAAAAAGTTGAGACTGTTTGGCAACTGAGTGATCGTCGGCATCGAATCAGTTAAGGGATGAAGTAGTTAGTCTCTCATCAAATTCCTTGGTCGCATCTGACCATCATCCATGAATAATCCTCTCTGATATACACCTACTTTCTCCGCAATCCCGTATACTCTCGTGAGTAACGTGACGTGCGCGAGAATCGGTAGCGGTTCTCTCCGCGTCGGTAACTTAGGAGTATGTGAGCCGGTCGCTCAGAAAGCAATGGCAAACTACTGAGCGTAATCTTGCCAAGAAATCAACAATCAGCTACGGACCAAACACGCACTGAGAAACACTCACGGACCAACACACACTGACCAAACACACACGGACCAAACGCACACTGACCAAACACACACGGACCAAACACACAATCAGAAACACTCACGTATCAAACACACATGGACCAAACACACACGGACCAAACACACACGGACCAAACACACACTGACCAAACATACACTGACCAAACACACACTGACCAAACACACACAGACCAAACACACACTGACCAAACACACACGGACCAAACGCACATTGACCAAACTGTCACGGGACCACTTGAGTTAACGATCAGATGATAGATTGACAGAGACCATTGTCTCTAGGCCGCCCAAACGCTTTGTTGAAGGGGGTTTCATCAGATAAACACAACTGGGATCTTGTGAGATTTCCCCAGGATCACAGGCTCAACTTGTCGGCATGTTGTTTTGCCGGATCTCAAGATAAAAGAAAAGGCGCCGCCTTGACTTGGTTGCCGCCAGGCCAATGACGTCACTCGGGCAACATTTTCGACTGAAAAATAACTAAACTTGCGATCAGTGTGTTGGATGAACTCCAGATAAAGGGAGTTTTTGTTTGTTCCTAGTTCTAATGGAGAAGAGGATTTACCGTGTCTCATGTGGTTTGAAAACTACGGACATTTGTTCATGTGGTGAATTGTGAATTCCGACTCCGAACAGGAATGACTAGCATAAGGTAGTTTATTAATTGATAGAGTTTAGGACTTGAGCGTAGTGTTGTTGCGTTGTGGGAACCTCGCCTGGGAGTGTCGGCCGCAGCTGGCTGATGCATAGCGTAAACGAGGTAGAGTGATATATCATTTCACTCGGCAGGGTAAGACCAATGTAATGGGATGATATTCAGTGAGATTTGGGATAGCTGGGGGGATAAAGGAAATGTTAATGGTAGGATATTCCGGTAGGGAGGTCTACTGGGGAGCTGTGCTTTTCCTTTTGGTCTTTCCTTTTCCTTACCACCCAAATGTGACGAACTACTCTGCTTTATGCCAGAGTGTAGTTCTAGGTTAGCCAGGATAAATATCTGAGTGGGGCCTTTGGCCTACACTCACATATAGTGGGTTCGAATAGGGTTTTTCTCTCACCGAGTGTTCTCTTTTCAACAGGTTCCACGGTGTAGAAGAAAGGAAGTATTACTCAGAGGTGTGGACAATGCCAGTCACACTGAGTGCAATTTTACTGTACCGGAGAAATTAAGGACAGCTGGGAGAGGAGGAAAATAGCAGTCACACTGAGTGAAGTTCTGTTAAATGGTGTCGGCAATGGGACACCGTTCCACCAATCATGGCCTCATCAAAGCCCTGAGAGTTTAACATAAAAAAGCTGGTTGTCAGTGACTGAGGTCCTGAAAAGGCTGATTCATATTAACAGTGATGACTTCTCAGAACTATGACGTTATTAGGTGGAGAAGGTATAATGGTGATTACTTCTCAGGACAATAACATTATTATATAGAGAAGGCATAATGGTGAGGAAACCTATTCAGTAAACTTGTACAAACAGACAGGCGGAACTTACTCGAACAGACATCATCAGTTTGTTTCTTGGGGAGTCGTGTGAGAGAAGTGCCGAGATTCCTAGGTTCCAGGATCGTTATAGACACATTAGATACATCGGGGGTTCTGAACTTATGGACTTTAGTATACCATATTCAGTAGTGGAGACCAGTCACCCGGACTATATAGGATTAACTCCAAGAAGTCAACCATTGTCCGGAGAGACGCTTCATTCGGTGAGATCTGTTCGGAACTTACTATGGTGTGATGTGGTATGGCCGAACACGATGATGAACGATCCTAAGCTCACTGATCTCCTCTCGCATACACCATAGAAAATACTACATATTTCCACACGCAAACAGTGCACACACACACACGTGACACTTTTCTGTATTAAATGTTTTATTTTATCATTTGTTAAAATACAGTCTTGTGTGGGTATGTTCCGGAGGAATATGAAGAAGGGTATTGTTTAGTGGTAAGAAGAAGCAGAGAGAGAGAGATAGTGTACCTGAGACTGACAGGGGGTGTGTAGACAAAGGTCCGGCAGAAGCCCAAGCTAAGGAAAGGGAATTTAAACAGTGTGCCTGTTGACTCCACTCCCCCCCCCCCCCCCCCCAGAGACGACAGGCGACACAAACACACACTGAGAAACACTCACGGACCAAACACACACTGACCAAACACACACGGACCAAACACACACTGACCAAACACACACTGCCCAAACACACACGGACCAAACACACACTGACCTAACATACACTGACCAAACACACTGAACAAACAAACACTGACCAAACACACACAGACCAAACAAACACGGACCAAACAAACACTCTGACCAAAAACACAATGAACAAACAAACACTGACCAAACAAACAGGACCAAACAAACACACTGACCAAACACACACTGAACAAACAAACACTGACCAAACAAACATGGTCCAAACAAACACACTGAACAAACAAACACTGACCAAACACACACAGACCAAACAAACACGGACCAAACAAACACACTGACCAAACACACTGAACAAACAAACACTGACCAAACAAACACAGACCAAACAAACACGGACCAAACAAACACACTGACCAAACACACACTGAACAAACAAACACTGAACAAACAAACACGGACCAAACAAACACACTGCCCAAACAAACACTGACCAAACACCCACTGAACAAACACACACGGACCAAACAAACAGGGAACAAACAAACACACTGACCAAACACACACTGAACAAACAAACACTGACCAAACACCCACTGAACAAACACACACTGAACAAACACACACTGAACAAACAAACACACACTGAACAAACAAACACAGTTCAAACATACACAGACCAAACAAACACGGACCAAACAAACACACTGACCAAACACACACTGAGAAACACACACGGACCAAACACACACTGAACAAACAAACACTGATCACACAAACACTGACCAAACTCACACTGACCAAACAAACACTGATCATACAAACACTGAACAAACAAACACTGACCAAACACTGATCACACAAACACTGACCAAACTCACACTGACCAATCACACACCCACCAAACAAACACTAACTAGACAAGCACACTGACCAAACAAGCACTGACAAAACAAACTGATCAAACAAACAGGGACAAAACATTGACAACATTCACCGCGTTAAAGGGAGTTTAAAGTTATTTATTACACCGGGTTTTATTGAATATGGCTCGGTCATTCGGTGAAAGCATCATGCAAAACCGAACTCCGCAGCTCCAGCGACGACCCCCAGGAGTCTACAAAAAAACTGCACTCGTGAACCGTATGGCGGAACCCGGAATCGACCCCACAACCTTCGGAGCGCGAGGCAGGAGGCTTTACCCTCATTCACACCGTTTGAGAGTGAACATTTTAATTGAAAAATACTTTGTGTCGGAGAGCGAATTATTGCAGTATATTTGTTTCGTCATGGCAGGGCAGACCAGGCCCTAAGCCTTGGTTAGCAGCTGGTCTAGGATCGAAGCTCCGACAGGCGGACAGTTAGAGCATTGCTTTGCTGATCCGGCAGCTTCTGCAGCTTGTCTTGTTCCAGATTATAGGTGTCAACTTTCCTCTGGAGTGAACTAGGCAGGCCGAGAGAGGGATCATGCTGCATGGGCAACACATGGTTTCTTTATTTTAGCCCAGGCTTTGTGCTATGGAGAGGCAATAACTCCATCCCTTTTCTTAACCGGTCTCGGAATCAAAGAGAGAGGCAACTGTTACGGGTTATAAGTCCTTGTCAGTTGGCGTAGACATGGGGCGCCACGCGTTGCCTCTGACGGTGGGAGACACCTCCAGGTGTCACTGATCAGCTACCGCCCGCCTCAAGCTGGGCAGCCCCCAGCCAATTGGGTGCCTGATCCGCCACAGCCTGCTGCTTCAATGGGTGCTTGGGGCTAGGACTAAAATCTGAATCGCAGGCTGTAAAACCAATGCACCAGGTACTAATAAAAAGAATAGAAACTTCAAGCTATGGCTTGCAACCTGGAACGTGAGAACCATGTGTCCAGGATTTTCTACTGACTTGACAAATATTGACGATGTAAGAAAAACGGCTGTGATTGATGCTGAACTCAATCGTCTTAACATTGATATTGTTGGCCTGCAGGAGACTCGCCTCGCTGAGGAAGGGTCACTCAGGGAAAACAAGTACACCTTTTTTTTGGAAGGGAAGAGGGCAGGCAGAAAAAAGGCAACATGGTGTGGGCTTTGCAGTGAAGAATTCGCTGCTGGGAATGATTCACTGCGCTTGGCAACCTCTTGTGGATTTGTCACCATTCTCACTGCATATGCACCGACACTCGCTTCCTATGATGATGTGAAGGATACGTTCTATGAGCAGCTAGACTCTGCGATCAAGGCAGTTCCAAAATCCGACTACATTTATATGCTCGGTGATTTCAATGCTCGTGTGGGCAAGGACTCGAGTTCATGGCCAGTGTGCCTTGGAAAATACAACATCGGTCGCATGAATGATAATGGGCAAAGGCTGCTGGAGCATTGCACTAGAAATGACCTATGTATTACAAACTCCTTTTTTAAAACAAAAGAGATGCATAAGGTCACATGGAAACATCCAAGATCCAGCCATTGGCATCAGCTGGACTTCATTATCACACGGAGACAACATCTGAACCATACATCATTAACTCGAAGTTACCACAGTGCTGACTGTGATACAGATCATTCTTTGGTAGTTGCAAGGGTTAGACTGAGACCAAAGAGAATCTACACAGCTAAACACAAGTCTAGCCCCAGGATTAATATTACTAACACTCACGATCCTGGAAAGTGCTTTGAATTTCAACAGCAACTTGAAGACGCTTTCATTGATACATCAGAAAATTGTATAGTAAATGATAAATGGAGTAAACTTAAGGAAACTATTTATAGAACAGCGGTAGGGGTTTACGGCACTATGGATCATAAGAGGCAGGACTGGTTTGCGGCAAACAGCCAGATACTGCAGCCCTTGATTGATAAAAAGAAGATAGCTCTCTTAAGAAACAAGGAAAGACCAACGCGTAACACTCTGAGTGAGCTGAAGCAAGCGAGGAAGGATGTACAAAAGGCTGCCAGGCAGTGTGCGAATGACTATTGGATCAAGTTATGTGAGTCCATTCAAATCGCAAGTGATAAGGGAAACATCAGAAGCATGTATGAAGGGATAAAGAAAGCCTGTGGTCCAATGATCAAAAGAAGTGCACCGCTGAAAACCTTGACTGGAGAAATCATCACTGATAAGAAACAGCAGATGGATAGATGGGTCGAGCACTATTTAGAGCTTTACTCAAGTGAGACCAAGCTAGCGGATGATGCCCTCAACGCCATAGAGGCCCTGCCAACTCTTGACCACCGTGGACACACTTCCCACTATAACAGAAGTTAAGTGTGCTATAAATGAGCTTGCATCTGGCAAGGTTCCAGGTAAGGATGGGATTCCAATAGAGGTAATCAGGAGTGGGCAAGACACACTCGCTCTACAGATCCACCAGCTAATAGAGCTATGCTGGCGAGAAGGACAAGTCCCACAGGATTTCAAAGATTCAAACATCATAACGCTGTACAAGGGAGATCGGAGCGGACTGTAACAACTATAGGGGTATCTCACTTCTGTGTATTGTTGGGAAAGTATTTGCCAGAATTGTCCTGCACAGACTTCAAGTCCTGGGAGATCAAGTCTACCCCGAATCACAGTGCGGCTTCCGTCAGAACCAGTCTACCATTGATATGACATTCTCATTGCGACAGATGCAAGAAAAATGCCGGGAACAAAATCAGCCACTGTTTTTTGCCTTCATCGACCTCACAAAGGCATTCGATTTGGTCAGTCGTTAGGGTCTGTTCAAAGCACTAAAGAAGATTGGCTGCCCACCAACTCTTCTGTCCATTGTGGAATCGTTCCACACAGGCATGAAGGGTATAATCAAGTTTGATGGCTCAACTTCAGAAGAGTTTGAAATCAAGAGTGGAGTTAAGCAAGGTTGTGTACTAGCCCCCACCCTCTTTGGGATATACTTTTCACTTCTACTGAAATATGCCTTTCGTGATCAGGATGACGGTATATACATTCACTCACGCTCAGATGGTGGCCTCTATAATGCTCAGAGATTGAAGGCCAAGACCAAAATTAGCAGGGTACTAATCAGAGAGTTGCTTTTTGCGGATGATGCTGCGATTACGACCCACTCTGAGGAAGAATTACAACATCTACTATCTGCATTCTCCAATGCTTGTTCTGAATTTGGTTTAACAATTAACAAAAAGAAGACACAGATTATGTCACAAGGTGCACATGGGGTACCATCAATCTTTATTGACGACGCCGAACTGGAGATAGTAGACCATTTTACATATCTAGGATCAGAGGTAAATAGCAAATTATCCCTAGATCAGGAAATCAACATCAGGATTGGCAAGGCAGCAACAACAATGAACATGTTAGCAAAAAGAGTCTGGGAGAACAGGAAGCTTACTGCCAAAACAAAAGTCCTCGTCTACCAAGCCTGTGTCCTTAGTACTCTTCTTTATGGCAGTGAAACCTGGACAACTTACTCACACCAAGAGAAACGTTTAAACAGCTTTCATATGCGGTGTCTGCGAAGAATACTTGGTATTAAGTGGCAAGACAAAATCACAAATACTGAAGTATTGGAAAGATCAGGTTGTGTGACGGTGTATTCCATGCTCAGTCTTCGTAGACTTAGATGGATAGGACATGTTAGGAGGATGGATGATGGTAGAATACCAAAGGACATCTTTTTTGGTGAATTACAGATGGGTAGGAGATCTCAGGGTCGGCCTCTACTACGATACAAAGATGTGTGTAAGCGGGACATGATTGATACAGGCATTGATAATGCACATTGGGAGCACGTCGCCGCTGAACGTGTTGCATGGAGGGCAACTATCAGAAATGGAATAAAGACAAAGGAGAAAATGATTGCAGATAAAGCACACACAGAGCGTGAGAGACGTAAGATGGTGCAAAATGGTGGAAATGACCATGTTTTCACATGCACCTACTGTGGGCAAACATTTGCAGCAAGAATTGGCCTTACCAGCCACACTCGCCACCGCCATGGATCGTAGTTATTAAGCCTTTTTGAAGCACAATGTAGCCAAACTATCGTCTGTCAAGACGGAAAGGTGCCAATGAATTTGTTCCGTTGAGTTTGCGGTGATCAATTTTAATCGAACCGCCTGCAGACTTCGTGAAATCCGTGAGTGAACTTCATTCAAAATGTCCGTGAGTCCTGGTCACGGGTCGGTGATTTCTGGCGTTCACATCGGCCCACAGCGGGCATCCAGTTGTTTTACTGCAGTCTAACGTTATGTTTCTTCAGTAACATAAACTGTATACAGGTAACTGTTTAAATAATTTGTCATGTTTATCACATGTCTTATAAATTATGTATAGACACAGAACTATAGACTATAGATAGCAATTATTATTATTTCTATATGCTGATTGAAGTTTCTGTATGGCGAGTTGAATTTCCATATTTTCACTTTCTCTATAAATACTGTCAGCTGTTATAACTAGAAATTACTCAGATCTAAAAATGTGGTATTTGCTCTCAAGTACAACTATGTCTTGATAGAGCCATCAACCTATTTGTTCATCATGTTTCGTCATCTCACACGATCACCAGAATCGTGGATCAGCTCTGTGTTCTTGTCTCGACCATACCACTTGGCCAAGCCATCCAAGTATTTACTTCTCTGCCCTCCCCTTGTTCTTCTTTCTTTTGCATCATTCTCTGAGGCAAGAAATAAATTCCAAGAGTATGATAGAGAATGGTTTATTTGTAGTGAATGGTTTTATTATTGATATAATGTTGTGAACAGTGCTTTGTGTGTGCACAAACACTCACATATAGTTAAGATCTCTATTGTTAATCTCAAATAATTTACTTTAGTTATTTTACTTTTCAAAATATGATTCATGGTTAATTTCTTCAGAACATGCACTATAATAGCAAATAAAAGTGGCTTTTGCTACAATTTTATTTCCGCAGACTGAAATATAATTTTTATTATTTATTAAGTGATCCTAATATTTCAGTTATATAGTCAGTGCAAAAAGCACTCCAGTTTTCTTAAATGCTTCACTGACTACAAATGTGTACAATCAGAACAGGCATTGTGCCTTTCAGTGCATTTTCAATGTGCAAAATGTATATATACAAATATGTAGGGTTTCCGTGGTTCATTTCAGATGTCTGTTTCTTCTAAAGAATTAAGATTTCACAAAAAATTAATTGCTGGCTATCATTTAATTTGAGCTTCAAAATGTTCAATATAAAAAGAAATAGTATGTCATGAGGTACTCTTGACCTGTCAACCAGCATATGTAGGGCTTGACCTGTCAACCAGCATATGTAGGGCTTGACCTGTCAACCAGCATATGTAGGGCTTGACCTGTCAACCAGCATATGTAGGGCTTAAAGTGAAGTATTCATTGTGAACAAATCTGTTGGTCATTTTGATTGCTTCGTTATGTCAGTCGCGGTTCTAACTTCATGGCAACAGGTTGTCCCCATTATGCTCCGCTCCTGTCCCAGTTAATATCGCACAAAATGCTCCTCTCTACCCTGTTATCTCAGAATGTGTAGTATGACAAGTATTGTGTTTTATGCTTGTTTTGTGTCAGTAATACAACAATTGTAGTGGTATCTGATGTTCCTGCCTACAGGAGGTCAATAGTTGTAGTGGTATCTGATGTTCCTGGCCTACAGGAGGTCAATAGTTGTAGTGGTATCTGATGTTCCTTGCTTACAGGAGGTCAATAGTTGTAGTGGTATCTGATGTTCCTTGCTTACAGGAGGTCAATAGTTGTAGTGGTATCTGATGTTCCTGGCTTACAGGAGGTCAATAGTTGTAGTGGTATCTGATGTTCCTGGCTTACAGGAGGTCAATAGTTGTAGTGGTATCTGATGTTCCTGGCTTACAGGAGGTCAATAGTTTGTAGTGGTATCTGATGTTCCTGGCTTACAGGAGGTCAATAGTTGTAGTGGTATCTGATGTTCCTGGGTTACAGGAGGTCAATAGTTGTAGTGGTATCTGATTGTTCCTGGGCTTACAGGAGGTCAATAGTTGTAGTGGTATCTGATGTTCCTGGCTTACAGGAGGTCAATAGTTGTAGTGGTATCTGATGTTCCTGGCTTACAGGAGGTCAATAGTTGTAGTGGTATCTGATGTTCCTGGCTTACAGGAGGTCAATAATTGTAGTGGTATCTGATGTTCCTGGCTTATAGGAGGTCAATAGTTGTAGTGGTATCTGATGTTCCTGGCTTACAGGAGGGCAATAGTTGTAGTGGTATCTGATGTTCCTGGCTTACAGGAGGTCAATAGTTGTAGTGGTATCTGATGTTCCTGACCTACAGGAGGTCAATAGTTGTAGTGGTATCTGATGTCCCTGACCTACAGGTCAATAGTTGTAGTGGTATCTGATGTTCCTGACCTACAGGAGGTGAATAGTTGTAGTGGTATCTGATGTCCCTGACCTACAGGAGGTCAATAGTTGTAGTGGTATCTGATGTTCCTGGCTTACAGGAGGTCAATAGTTGTAGTGGTATCTGATGTTCCTGACCTACAGGAGGTCAATAGTTGTAGTGGTATCTGATGTTCCTGACCTACAGGAGGTCAATAGTTCTAGTGGTATCTGATGTCCCTGGCTTACAGGAGGTCAATAGTTGTAGTGGTATCTGATGTTCCTGGCTCACAGGAGGTCAATAGTTGTAGTGGTATCTGATGTTCCTGGCTTACAGGAGGTCAATAGTTGTAGTGGTATCTGATGTTCCTGACTTACAGGAGGTCAATAGTTGTAGTGGTATCTGATGTCCCTGGCTTACAGGAGGTCAATAGTTCTAGTGGTATCTGATGTTCCTGGCTTACAGGAGGTCAATAGTTGTAGTGGTATCTGATGTTCCTGGCTTACAGGAGGTCAATAGTTGTAGTGGTATCTGATGTTCCTGACCTACAGGAGGTCAATAGTTGTAGTGGTATCTGATGTTCCTGACCTACAGGAGGTCAATAGTTGTAGTGGTATCTGATGTTCCTGAACTACAGGAGGTCAATAGTTGTAGTATCTGATGTTCCTGGCTTACAGGAGGTCAATAGATGTAGTGGTATTTGATGTCCCTGGCTTACAGGAAGTCAATAGATGTAGTAGTAACTGATGTCCCTGGCTTACAGGAGGTCAATAGTTCTAGTGGTATCTGATGTCCCTGGCTTACAGGAGGTCAATAGTTGTAGTGGTATCTGATGTTCCTGGCTTACAGGAGGTCAATAGTTGTAGTGGTATCTGATGTTCCTGGCTTACAGGAGGTCAATAGTTGTAGTGGTATCTGATGTTCCTGGCTTACAGGAGGTCAATAGTTGTAGTGGTATCTGATGTTCCTGACTTACAGGAGGTCAATAGTTGTAGTGGTATCTGATGTTTCTGACCTACAGGAGGCCAATAGTTGTAGTGGTATCTGATGTTCCTGGCTTACAGGAGGTCAATAGTTGTAGTGGTATCTGATGTTCCTGGCTTACAGGAGGTCAATAGTTGTAGTGGTATCTGATGTTCCTGGCTTACAGGAGGTCAATAGTTGTAGTGGTATCTGATGTTCCTGACCTACAGGTCAATAGTTGTAGTGGTATCTGATGTTCCTGACCTAAAGGAGGTCAATAGTTGTAGTGGTATCTGATGTTCCTGGCTTAGAGGAGGTCAATAGTTGTAGTGGTATCTGATGTTCCTGACCTACAGGAAGTCAATAGTTGTAGTGGTATCTGATGTTCCTGACCTACAGGAGGTCAATAGTTGTAGTGGTATCTGATGTCCCTGACCTACAGGAGGTCAATAGTCGTAGTGGTATCTGATGTTCCGTGCTTACAGGAGGTCAATAGTTGTAGTGGTATCTGATGTCCATGACCTACAGGAGGTCAATAGTTGTAGTGGTATCTGATGTTCCTGGCTTACAGAAGGTCAATAGTTGTAGTAGTATCTGATGTTCCTGGCTTATAGGAGGTCAATAGTTGTAGTGGTATCTGATGTTCCTGACCTACAGGAGGTCAATAGTTGTAGTGGTTTCTGAAGTTCCTGGCTTACAGAAGGTCAATAGTTGTAGTGGTATCTGATGTTCCTGACCTACAGGAGGTCAATAGTTGTAGTGGTATCTGATGTTCCTGGCTTACAGGAGGTCAATAGTTGTAGTGATATCTGATGTTCCTGGCTTATAGGAGGTCAATAGTTGTAGTGGTATCTGATGTTCCTGACCTACAGGAGGTCAATAGTTGTAGTGGTTTCTGATGTTCCTGACCTACAGGAGGTCAATAGTTGTAGTGGTATCTGATGTTCCTGACCTACAGGAGGTCAATAGTTGTAGTGGTATCTGATGTTCCTGACCTAAAAGGTCAATAGTTGTAGCGGTATCTGATGTTCCTGACCTACAGGAGGTCAATAGTTGTAGTGGTATCTGATGTTCCTGACCTACAGGAGGTCAATAGTTGTCATGGTATCTGATGTTCCTGACCTACAGGAGGCCAATAGTTGTAGTGGTATCTGATGTTCCTGACCTACTGGAGGTCTGTAGTTGTAGTGGTATCTGATGTTCCTGACCTACAGGAGGTCTGTAGTTGTATACTTATTTTCATAGTTGTTAACATGCACATTTCCTTTGGTATATCACTGGTGTGAGACCCATGCAGGAGGCTCTAGATTCTCTCATCCAGAGTGTGAATTGTATCATATCAGCACTTACAAAAATTTGATTTTTAAGAGCACGCATCTTCCCCATTGTAACATAACGCCTATGAGACCTGGACACTTGCTAAACAAGCTGAACAACGCATTAATGCATTTGGATATAAATGATACAGACGGGTTCTAAGAATATCTTGGAAACAGAAAAATACAAATACATCCATATGACAAGAGCTGAATATTGAAGGTTGGCTACTAAAGACTAAAACTAAAAAAAAATGAAATATTTTGGTCACTTGAAACGCCATGAAAGTTTGGAGAGAACAATCATGGAGGGGTATATGCCCGGGAAAAGAGGAAGAGGAAGGCCAAAGAGAATATGGGTGCAGGATGTGGCAGATGATCTCCAGATGGGTGTATCGGACGCAAGGACATCTTGCTTGTGATCAACTAGTTTTCCGGAAGGTTGTTGTGGGAGTGAGATTCTGCAAAGGACATGCTACTGAATGAATGAATGTACATATCAGCACTGGAGCTTCCTGTCTTTTAAAGAAAGATTTAAAAAAAGCTATGTCAGTTTTCTTTATGTTCAAAATATAAATTTGTTGTTCATTACATGTCATGATTATTCCTTTTTCCTGTAGTTTTTCTCTGTTCTTGACATGTCCGAGGGGCTGATCTTCATGCACGTGGACAACCCTGGAGGTAAGACATTACGCTTGATATTGATCCCTCAGTTGTGGATGTCACAGATCTGTTTCTGTATACCAAAATGTCAACCTTGTCAACTGTGCCAAAATTGCCAGCCTGGGAGTTAGAAATGATAATTGACACTTGTCTAACACATTTAAATCATGCACAGGCATGCTTTGGACGGAGTTGCAGTCTTCCATTCAACAATCAAAATTATAGAGCTTTTGTTGGATTTGTATCTCCGGACATGCTGGTGTGGTGGGAAACGAGCGGGCGGACAGATTGGCTGGGTCTGCACGCCTTGGTGTGTCATGTGTATAGTGCAGAAGAACAGACAGATGATCATGGCTTGGAGAGATCTGGCCAACACTTAGAACTCTGAGGACAGGCCAAATGGAGACATAATCAGACTGCAGGATGTGACTAGAGGATCTGGCCAACACTTAGAACTCTGAGGAAAGGCCAAATGGAGACATAATCAGACTGCAGGAAGTGACTAGAGGATCTGGCCAACACTTAGAACTCTGAGGAAAGGCCAGGCGGAGACATAATCAGACTGCAAGGAGTGACTAGAGGATCTGGCCAACACTCAGTACACTGAGGAAAGGACAGGCGGAGACATAATCAGACTGCAAGGAGTGACTAGAGGATCTGGCCAACACTCAGTACACTGAGGAAAGGCCAAATGGAGACATAATCAGACTGCAGGAAGTGACTAGAGGATCTGGCCAACACTTAGAACTCTGAGGAAAGGCCAAATGGAGACATAATCAGACTGCAGGATGTGACTAGAGGATCTGGCCAACACTTAGAACTCTGAGGAAAGGCCAAATGGAGACATAATCAGACTGCTACTGCTAGCATTAGTATTGGGACCCTTCACTAGCTGTTGCAGATGAGCACGGCGTAGGTATGGGAATTTCCCAAATGCTGTGTTGTCAGCTCTTGACTCAACTCAATCAAGCACGATAATGACATAAAGTTGGTTGATTGACTGTGAATCCCCCGGAACATAGTTTCACCTCTTTAAGTCTGATATATTGCCATTGAGGCTGTCTGAATCCTGCAGGGCTTGCATCTGCTGGAATCAGGTTGTGTATAGTTTTCCCTTGACCCAGTACCACAGTTCAAGCCCTCAGGGTGTGCCAGACAGGTCATGCAGCTTCACATCTGTGGAGCCCCATGTGGGGATGTAAGCAGGTAGAGATTCAGTACAGTGGGTACAGACAGGCTGGGATGAGACTGGCGTGGATCTTGTGTTCTCCACGGGTTTGAGGTGCCTCCTTGTTAAGACTCCCATGCAATGCCCAGGTGGAAGATAAGGCCATATGTCAACTAAACATCTGACGTATTATAAGGGGCATCAAAGTATACATTTGTTGGATAGATTCAATGAAAATGTTTCACAAATATTTGTCGAGTACTCCCAAGCATATACACACGTGTAAAGTATGCTAGTCGTATGACAGATACAGCCATTGAGGTGTAGTGTTGGGCCTTCACATATTCTTGCCCGTGACATAATGTGGTGGGGTGGTCAGATCCTGGCCTCGTGTCTTTCCTTGACACCAATCCTATGTCCTGCCAAATGGCCTAGATGTAGACATTTATGTAACTCCATATATCTTGATACATGGTGTTCTGGTTGATTTCTGTTGATGATAGTCCTCACTGCCACAATCTTAGGCCATCCATCATCATTTCTCTGTCTTCCTTTACCTCTTCTACAGCAGATTTTTCCAGTCCAACACAATATTTTCCAGTGCTTCACTTCTCATTATGTCACCAAAGAAGGTCCTGCCCTAACAAGTTCCAACAATTCCTTTATTGAGACAAGCACTACTAACACACAAGTTCCAACAATTCCATGATTGAGACAGCACTAACATTGGAATTCCCATCTGGCAAAAGTCTTCTTAATAGAAATAAATAAAGGAGCAAACAAAATGGGCTGAGAGAGCTCATAAACCCTGGAAGGAAATCATCTATGTGTAGGACACACAGAAGGCCAAACCATCCTGCCTTGTGACAGTTCTTGTAAGAACAAAGGCCATGGCAACAAAGGTCAACAGAAAATGTGAGCAGGCATAGCTCACAAACTCAGGAAGACAATCTGCTTATGGCAGGAGGAATCCAAAATAGAAACCACAACTGTCATAGTCGGAAGATGTTGGCTGAAGTGGCACAGACTAAAAGGCGGACTTCTCCACACCTCAATGAATGCCATGCACTACGAATAGCAAATGTTGATTTGCACAGAAGAAAAATCTGGTCCTCATTCATGAAGTTTGAATTGATCCCAGAGACATACCAGCTGGAAACAAGCACTGCTGGGGATTGAACTAGGACTACTCCTTTGGTAAGCAGTACATCAACCACTTGGCCACTTAAGTTCCTGCACACAGATATAAAGTATTTATAAGACTTTTTTAAGATTATAAGACTTATAACAACAGCATTATAAGACTTTATAAGATATAAAGTCACATGAAGGTATCTGTTACACACCTAAAGTCACATTAGACATATGTGCTAGACGCCTACTTTTATCAACCAATCAGCACAGGCCTATTTTTATCAACCAATCAGCACAGGCCTATTTTTATCAACCAATCAGCACAGGTGGGTATTGTGGACACCAGCACACCTGCCTCCTATGCTTCCCAAATTATTTCCTGGTTCCCATTTTAGGCCGGGTCAACCTGGGAGCCCTGGTCAGGTATAAAAATGTATAACCACCCCTGTGTTGATCGAACCCCTGACCACTATTAGGTGAGTGCCTGTTACTGCTCCCCCACAACTCTCCCCTCTTCCACCCCAGTGTTGATCGAACCCCTGACCACCATGATGCGAGGTGAGTGCCTTGTTACTGCTCCCCCACAACTCTCCCCTCTTCCACCCCAGTGTTGATTAAACCCCTGACCACCATGATGCGAGGTGAGTGACCTGGTTACTGCTGCCCCACAACTCTCCCCTCTTCCACCCCAGTGTTGATCAAACCCTGACCACCATGAGGAAAGTGCCTGGTTACTGCTACCCCACAACTCTCCCCTCAACTCTTCCCCTCTTCCACCCCAGTGTTGATTAAACCCCTGACCACCATGATGCGAGGTGAGTGCCTGGTTACTGCTGCCCCACAACTCTCCCCTCTTTCACCCCAGTGTTGATTAAACCCCTGACCACCATGATGCGAGGTGAGTGCCTGGTTACTGCTGCCCCACAACTCTCCCCTCTTCCACCCCAGTGTTGATCAAACCCCTGACCACCATGAGGCAAGTGCCTGGTTACTGCTACCCCACAACTCTCCTCTCAACTCTCCCCTCTTCCACCCGTGTTGATTAAACCCCTGACCACCATGATGCGAGGTGAGTGCCTGGTTACTGCTGCCCCACAACTCTCCCCTCTTCCACCCCAGTGTTGATCAAACCCTGACCACCATGAGGAAAGTGCCTGGTTACTGCTACCCCACAACTCTCCCCTCAACTCTCCCCTCTTCCACCCCAGTGTTGATTAAACCCCTGACCACCATGATGCGAGGTGAGTGCCTGGTTACTGCTGCCCCACAACTCTCCCCTCTTTCACCCCAGTATTGATTAAACCCCTGACCACCATGATGCGAGGTGAGTGCCTGGTTACTGCTGCCCCACAACTCTCCCCTCTTCCACCCCAGTGTTGATCAAACCCCTGACCACCATGAGGCAAGTGCCTGGTTACTGCTACCCCACAACTCTCCCCTCAACTCTCCCCTCAACTCTCCCCTCTTCCACCCGTGTTGATTAAACCCCTGACCACCATGATGCGAGGTGAGTGCCTGGTTACTGCTGCCCCACAACTCTCCCCTCTTCCACCCCAGTGTTGATCAAACCCCTGACCACCATGAGGAAAGTGCCTGGTTACTGCTACCCACAACTCTCCCCTCTTCCACCCCAGTGTTGATCAAACCCCTGACCACCATGAGGCGAGTGCCTGGTTACTGCTACCCCACAACTCTCCCCTCTTCCACCCCAGTTGTTGATTAAACCCCTGACCACCATGATGCGAGGTGAGTGCCTGGTTACTGCTCCCCCACAACTCTCCCTCTTCCACCCCAGTGTTGATCAAACCCCTGACCACCATGATGCGAGGTGAGTGCCTGGTTACTGCTACCCCCACAACTCTCCCCTCTTCCACCCCAGTGTTGATCAACCCCTGACCACCATGAGGCGAATGCCGGTATCACTGCTACCCCACAACTCTCCCCTCTTCCACCCCAGTGTTGATTAAACCCCTGACCACCATGATGCAAGGTGAGTGCCTGGTTACTGCTCCCCCACAAGATCTCCCCTCTTCCACCCCAGTGTTGATTAAACCCCTGACCACCCATGATGCGAGGTGAGTGCCAGGTTACTGCTCCCTCACAACTCTCCCCTCTTCCACCCCAGTGTTGATTAAACCCCTGACCACCATGATGCGAGGTGAGTGCCTGGTTACTGCTCCCACAAATCTCCCCTCTCTTCCACCCCAGTGTTGATCAAAACCCCTGACCACCATGAGGTGAAGTGCCTGGTTACTGCTCCCATACAACTCTCCCCTCTTCCACCACAGTGTTGATCAAACCCCTGACCACCATGAGGTGAGTGCCTGGTTACTGCTCCCCTTGACTCTCTCATCCCTTCCACCCCAGTGTTGATCAAACCTCTGACCACCATGAGGCAAGTGCCTGGTTACTGCTCCCCCACAACTCTCCCCTCTTCCACCCCAGTGTTGATTAAACCCCTGACCACCATGAGGCGAGACAAGTGCCTGGTTACTGCTCCCCCACAACTCTGCCCCTCTTCCACCCCAGTGTTGATCAAACCCCTGACCACCATGAGGTGAGTGCCTGGTTACTGCTCCCCTTGACTCTCTCATCCCTTCCACCCCAGTGTTGATCAAACCCCTGACCACCATGAGGAAAGTGCCTGGTTACTGCTCCCCCACAACTCTCCCCTCTTCCACCCCAGTGTTGATCAAACCCCTGACCACCATGAGGCAAGTGCCTGGTTATTGCTCCCCCACAACTCTCCCCTCTTCCACCCCAGTGTTGATCAAACCCCTGACCACCATGATGCGAGGTGAGTGCCTGGTTACTGCTCCCCCACAACTCTCCCCTCTTCCACCCCAGTGTTGATCAAACCCCTGACCACCATGAGGTGAGTGCCTGGTTACTGCTCCCCCACAACTCTCCCCTCTTCCACCCCAGTGTTGATCAAACCCCTGACCACCATGATGCGAGGCGAGTGCCTGGTTACTGCTCCCCCACAACTCTCCCCTCTTCCACCCCAGTGTTGATCAAACCCCTGACCACCATGAGCGATGCAGTGCCTGGTTACTGCTACCCCACAACTCTCCCCTCTTCCACCCAGTGTTGATCAACCCCTGACCACCATGAGGCGGAGTGCCTGGTTACTGCTACCCCACAACTCTCCCCCTCTTCCACCCCAGTGTTGATCAAACCCCTGACCACCATGAGGCGAGAGTGCCTGGTTACTGCTACCCCACAACTCTCCCCTCTTCCACCCCAGTGTTGATTAAACCCCTGACCACCATGATGCGAGGTGAGTGCCTGGTTACTGCTCCCCCACAACTCTCCCCTCTTCCACCCCAGTGTTGATTAAACCCCTGACCACCATGATGCGAGGTGAGTGCCTGGTTACTGCTCCCCCACAACTCTCCCCTCTTCCACCCCAGTGTTGATCAACCCCTGACCACCATGAGCGAGGTGAGTGCCTGGTTACTGCTCCCCACAACTCTCCCCTCTTCCACCCCAGTGTTGATCAAACCCCTGACCACCATGATGCGAGGTGAGTGCCTGGTTACTGCTCCCCCACAACTCTCCCCTCTTCCACCCCAGTGTTGATCAAACCCCTGACCACCATGGAGCGTGAGTGCCTGGTTACTGCTCCCCACAACTCTCCCCTCTTCCACCCCAGTGTTGATCAAACCCCTGACCACCATGATGCGAGGTGAGTGCCTGGTTACTGCTCCCCCACAACTCTCCCCTCTTCCACCCCAGTGTTGATCAAACCCCTGACCACCATGAGGCGAGTGCCTGGTTACTGCTCCCCCACAACTCTCCCCTCTTCCACCCAGTGTTGATCAAACCCCTGACCACCATGATGCGAGGCAGTGCCTGGTTACTGCTCCCCCACAACTCTCCCCTCTTCCACCCCAGTGTTGATCAAACCCCTGACCACCATGATGCGAGGCGAGTGCCTGGTTACTGCTCCCCCACAACTCTCCTCTCTTCCACACCAGTGTTGATCAAACCCCTGACCACCATGAGGTGAGGCGAGTGCCTGGTTACTGCTCCCCCACAACTCTCCCCTCTTCCACCCCAGTGTTGATTAAACCCCTGACCACCATGATGCGAGGCGAGTGCCTGGTTACTGCTCCCCCACAACTCTCCCCTCTTCCACCCCAGTGTTGATCAAACCCCTGACCACCATGATGCGAGGCAAGTGCCTGGTTACTGCTCCCTCACAACTCTCCCCTCTTCCACCCCAGTGTTGATCAAACCCCTGACCACCATGATGTGAGGCGAGTGCCTGGTTACTGCTCCCCCACAACTCTCCCCTCTTCCACCCCAGTGTTGATCAAACCCCTGACCACCATGATGCGAGGCAAGTGCCTGGTTACTGCTCCCCCACAACTCTCCCCTCTTCCACCCCAGTGTTGATCAAACCCCTGACCACCATGAGGTGAGGCGAGTGCCTGGTTACTGCTCCCCCACAACTCTCCCCTCTTCCACCCCAGTGTTGATCAAACCCCTGACCACCCTGAGGCGATGCAAGTGCCTGGTTACTGCTCCCCCACTAACTCTCCCCTCTTCACCCAGTGTTGATCAAACCCCTGACCACCATGAGGCGAGGCAAGTGCCTGGTTACTGCTCCCCCACAACTCTCCCCTTCTTCCACCCGCAGTGTTGATCGAAACCCCTGACCACCATGGGGAGGCGAGTGCCTGGTTACTGCTCCCCCACAACTCTCCCCTCTTCCACCCCAGTGTTGATCAAACCCCCTGACCACCATGAGGCGAGTGCTCTGGTTACTGCTCCCCCCACAACTCTCCCCTCTTCCACCCCCGTGTTGATCTAAACCCCTGACCACCATGAGGCGGGCAAGTGCATGGTTACTGCTCCCCCACAACTCTCCCCTCTTCCACCCCAGTGTTGATCTAACCCCTGACCACCATGATGCGAGGTGAGTGCTGGTTACTGCTCCCCCCACACTCTCCCTCAACTCTCCCCTCACAACTCTCCCTCTTCCACCCCAGTGTTGATAAACCCTGACCACCATGATGCGAGGGAAGTGCCTGGTTACTGCTCCCCCACAACTCTCCCCTCTTCCACCCCAGTGTTGATCGAACCTCTGACCACCATGAGGCAAGTGCCTGGTTACTGCTCCCCCACAACTCTCCCCTCTTCCACCCCAGTGTTGATTAAACCCCTGACCACCATGATGCGAGGTGAGTGCCTGGTTACTGCTCCCCCACAACTCTCCCCTCTTCCACCCCAGTGTTGATCAAACCCCTGACCACATGATGCGAGGTGAGTGCCTGGTTACTGCTCCCCCACAACTCTCCCCTCTTCCACCCCAGTGTTGATCAAACCCCTGACCACCATGAGGCAAGTGCCTGGTACTGCTACCCCACAACTCTCCCCCTCTTCCACCCCAGTGTTGATCAAACCCTGACCACCATGATGCGGGTGAGTGCCTGGTTACTGCTCCCCCACAACTCTCCCCTCTTCCACCCCAGTGTTGATCAAACCCCTGACCACCATGAGGAGGAGTGCCTGGTTACTGCTCCCCCACAACTCTCCCTCTTCCACCCCAGTGTTGATCAAACCCCTGACCATCCATGAGGCAAGTGCCTGGTTACTGCTCCCCCACAACTCTCCCCTCTTCCACCCCAGTGTTGATTAAACCCCTGACCACCATGATGCGAGGTGAGTAGCCTGGTTACTGCTCCCCCACAACTCTACCCTCTTCCACCCAGTGTTGATCAAACCCCTGACCACCATGAGGCGAGGGAGTGCCTGGTTACTGCTCCCCCACAACTCTCCCCTCTTCCACCCCAGTGTTGATCAAACCCCTGACCACCATGAGGCGAGGCAAGTGCCTGGTTACTGCTCCCCCACAACTCTCCCCTCTTCCACCCCAGTGTTGATCAAACCCCTGACCACCATGAGGCGAGGCGAAGTGCCTGGTTACTGCTCCCCCACAACTCTCCCCTCTTCCACCCCAGTGTTGATCAAACCCCTGACCACCATGAGGCGAGTGCCTGGTTACTGCTCCCCCACAACTCTCCCCTCTTCCACCCCAGTGTTGATCAAACCCCTGACCACCATGAGGCGAGGCAAGTGCCTGGTTACTGCTCCCCCACAACTCTCCCCTCTTCCACCCCAGTGTTGATCAAACCCCTGACCACCATGAGGCGAGGCAAGTGCCTGGTTACTGCTCCCCCACAACTCTCCCCTCTTCCACCCCAGTGTTGATCAAACCCCTGACCACCATGAGGCGAGGCAAGTGCCTGGTTACTGCTCCCCCACAACTCTCCCCTCTTCCACCCCAGTGTTGATCAAACCCCTGACCACCATGAGGCGAGGCAAGTGCCTGGTTACTGCTCCCCCACAACTCTCCCCTCTTCCACCCCAGTGTTGATCAAACCCCTGACCACCATGAGGCGAGGCGAGTGCCTGGTTACTGCTCCCCCACAACTCTCCCCTCTTCCACCCCAGTGTTGATCGAACCCCTGACCACCATGAGGCGAGTGCCTGGTTACTGCTTCCCCACAACTCTCCCCTCTTGCACCCCAGTGTTGATCAAACCCCTGACCACCATGAGGCGAGTGTCTGGTTACTGCTCCCCCACAATTCTCCCCTCTTCCACCCCAGTGTTGATCAAACCCCTGACCACCATGAGGCGAGGCAAGTGCCTGGTTACTGCTCCCCCACAACTCTCCCTTCAACTCTCCCCTCTTCCATCCCAGTGTTGATTAAACCCCTGACCACAATGATGCAAGGTGAGTGCCTGGTTACTGCTCCCCCACAACTCTCCCCTCAACTCTCCCCTCAACTCTCCCCTCTTCCACCCCAGTGTTGATTAAACCCCTGACCACCATGATGCGAGGTGAATGCCTGGTTACTGCTCCCCCACAACTCTCCCCTCTTCCACCCCAGTGTTGATCAAACCCCTGACCACCATGAGGCAAGTGCCTGGTTACTGCTACCCAACTCTCCCCTCTTCCACCCCAGTGTTGATTAAACCCCTGACCACCATGATGCGAGGTGAGTGCCTGGTTACTGCTGCCCCACAACTCTCCCCTCTTCCACCCCAGTGTTGATTAAACCCCTGACCACCATGATGCGAGGTGAGTGCCTGGTTACTGCTGCCCCACAACTCTCCCCTCTTCCACCCCAGTGTTGATCAAACCCCTGACCACCATGAGGCAAGGTGCCTGGTTACTGCTACCCCACAACTCTCCCCTGAACTCTCCCCTCTTCCACCCGTGTTGATTAAACCCCTGACCACCATGATGCGAGGTGAGTGCCTGGTTACTGCTGCCCCACAACTCTCCCCTCTTCCACCCCAGTGTTGATCAAACCCCTGACCACCATGAGGAAAGTGCCTGGTTACTGCTACCCCACAACTCTCCCCTCTTCCACCCCAGTGTTGATCAAACCCCTGACCATCGTGAGGCGAGTGCCTGGTTACTGCTACCCCACAACTCCCCCCTCTTCCACCCCAGTGTTGATTAAACCCCTGACCACCATGATGCGAGGTGAGTGCCTGGTTACTGCTCCCCCACAACTCTACCCTCTTCCACCCCAGTGTTGATCAAACCCCTGACCACCATGATGCGAGGTGAGTGCCTGGTTACTGCTCCCCCACAACTCTCCCCTCTTCCACCCCAGTGTTGATCAAACCCCTGACCACCATGAGGTGAGTGCCTGGTTACTGCTACCCCACAACTCTCCCCTCTTCCACCCGTGTTGATCAAACCCCTGACTACCATGAGGCGAGTGCCTGGTTACTGCTACCCCACAACTCTCCCCTCTTCCACCCCAGTGTTGATCAAACCCCTGACCACCATGAGGCGAGTGCCTGGTTACTGCTACCCCACAACTCTCCCCTCTTCCACCCCAGTGTTGATTAAACCCCTGACCACCATGATGCGAGGTGAGTGCCTGGTTACTGCTCCCCCACAAATCTCCCCTCTTCCACCCCAGTGTTGATTAAACCCCTGACCACCATGATGCGAGGTGAGTGCCTGGTTACTGCTCCCTCACAACTCTCCCCTCTTCCACCCCAGTGTTGATCAAACCCCTGACCACCATGATGCGAGGTGAGTGCCTGGTTACTGCTTCCCCACAAATCTCCCCTCTTCCACCCCAGTGTTGATCAAACCCCTGACCACCATGAGGTGAGTGCCTGGTTACTGCTCCTCCACAACTCTCCCCTCTTCCACCACAGTGTTGATCAAACCCCTGACCACCATGAGGCGAGGTGAGTGCCTGGTTACTGCTCCCCCACAACTCTCCCTTCTTCCACCCCAGTGTTGATTAAACCCCTGACCACCATGAGGCGAGGCAAGTGCCTGGTTACTGCTCCCCCACAACTCTCCCCTCTTCCACACCAGTGTTGATCAAACCCCTGACCACCATGAGGAGAGGCAAGTGCCTTGTTACTGCTCCCCCACAACTCTCCCCTATTCCACCCCAGTGTTGATCAAACCCCTGACCACCATGAGGCGAGGCAAGTGCCTGGTTACTGCTCCCCCACAACTCTCCCCTCTTCCACCCCAGTGTTGATCAAACCCCTGACCACCATGAGGCGAGGCAAGTGCCTGGTTACTGCTCCCCCACAACTCTCCCCTCTTCCACCCCAGTGGTGATCAAACCCCTGACCACCATGAGGCGAGGCGAGTGCCTGGTTACTGCTCCCCCACAACTCTCCCCTCTTCCACCCCAGTGTTGATCGAGCCCCTGACCACCATGAGGCGAGTGCCTGGTTACTGCTTCCCCACAACTCTCCCCTCAACTCTCTCCCCAAATGTTCTCTGTAACCTGCCTCATCTAACATAAAATGTGCCATAATCTTTGATTTTAGATAATGGTAATCTTTTCTGAGGTCTTTGGGGATAGTCTCTATGACCTTCAGAGGCTCCCTTGATAAACTCCTCATATAAATAATATTCCATTCAGACAGTGGAACCTGGTAATGGTCCATTAAAGTCTCAAAATTTTGGGTAAAGGCTGCAATGCAGTCACTCGAGGTATAATTTCGTACGATACCTTGATATTTCTTGTACTGGTTTTCTTTCTCCAGTCTCTCAGATTTCTTAGACTCTTTGTTTATGGCAGTCTCAGTATCAAGTTGTTTGATTTTTAATTGCACTTCCAGTTCTTCTCGCTTACTTTGAGCTGCTATCTCTGCTTTAAGGCTGCTTCTGCCTCTACTTGCTTGGCAGCTCTTTCAGTCTCTGCCTGCTTTAATGCTCTTTCAGCTGCTCTTTCTTCGCGTTCATTAGCCTTTTCCTGTACTAGGTGTTCAGAGTATTTCTTTTCACTCCACTTCGTTAACTCATCGCCTGTTAACTTTAACTTTAACCCCATATCGATGAAATCATTTAATGAAGACATGATGGAAAATGCAAATGAAATACCAGCCACACAATTTGTTACAAGTTGTTAGTAAAGTGAACAATTTTCAATTGTGTTCTATTCACAATGTGCCTAAATTTGCATCCGAAAGTATATGAAAAGAAAAATATACTCAAGTGTCCTGGATGCGGTGAAGACCGGTTGAAATTTGGGCTAGGAACTGTAGGGTCGCTACTTCAAACACAAATGACCTCTACGGGCAAGGGTTTCAGATGGCACAGAAAACCTGCTTTGTTTTTGGAGGAAATAAATTAGCGTCTATTTGATGTGGTGTGTATGTTTGTCACTAAGTTTTGATTAGGTTTGTATGGCGTTGAGTGTAATTGTAGGTCGTAATGTTGTCCGTCAACAATCTTTTTTCAAAACCACAAGTCACTTTCTTTCTGAAACTTTCTGCTTTCCACAACTCAATTCACAAAGACAATCTAAATATATCTCAACACTCTACAACATTGATGACACATCACTTACATTAAGATGACATTCAGTAAGGACATAGACATCAAGTTTACAAGATGGCGACAAGGTCACAATGGCAACTTCACAATGTCGACAAGGTCAAAACGGTGACAAGTTCAACAATCACTGATGTTTTACACGTTTACAAGATCAAACAATATGTATGTACTTTACGTTCACATCTAGTCTCCATGTTCAAACAATGTAATAATATATACCAAAATGAGCCTTCAACGATCACATTTACATGTACACTAAAGTTGGACAAATATTTCTAAGTTCACAAACTCTAGGTTTAAACGTTAATTACTTAAGCGACGTTCATTTCAAAGCCGGACGAATGCCACCACGTCCACACATGTCAGGGTCTTAAATCTGGCTCGTTATACCTAACACATGTGAGACAGTACAAGTACAACGTGATTTGACTTGAGACAACGACACAACGTTCAATGGATTTATTTACAGATCACAATGCAATACGATGATCATTACAATACATAAGTTATACAATACACTTAGACACAGTACAGCTCACAGTCTATCTCTCAAGATGTACTAGCACTCGACTTTCAGGCACAGAAACTACACAAAGCCTTTCTCTCATCATACGTCCAGTCGAGTCCACGTCCCAGAGCTGTCTGTCTATTGCTCGCAACGTCCCTCCCCACCTGAAGTGGCTTCACGAGGCCTGCGTGCGTCCTGCTTTGTCCTTGCCTGACCGCTGGCTGTCTCGTCAGCCAGCAACCTCGCAGGCAGGTAACTAATACTCGCCTGGCGGGCGTAACGAAGTTACGGCATCCCGGCTGGGGACTAAGTCGCCTGGCGGGCGTAACGATGTCACTGCATCTCTGCAATACTTTAGACTCTGACACTATACCTGCTAACTACTTAGACTGAACTCAACGTAGCTGGTATAACACAACACTGGTAGAGTTTTCTTGGACAGTCTATACCTGCTAACTACTTAGACTGAACTCAACGTAGCTGGAATAATACAACACTGGTGGAGTCTTCACATTCTACTTGACTAATGTGGCTATACACTTTACACTGTCGATAGTGCAACCATTTGCTCTACACAAGATGCACAAATATACAAAACAGTGCCTAAACAATAAACTGTTCTAAAAGAGAGGTGTAATATTAGCCATGCTCTATAACTCTAGAACTAGGTCCAACGCTGACCGTAGCTCGAGCCAACTGATGTTAAGTGACGTTTTTGCTCTTGCGCAAAACATTCTACACACTTTCCATGCTTTTGTGACCATGCCATGGTAGGTCACTTCGCACGGTCTCTTCATGCAGACAGCGCTTGTTACAACTCATGCCATGGTAGGTCACTTCGCACTGTCTCGTCATGCAGACCGCGCTTTGTACAAACTCATGCCACTGGTAGGTCACTTCGCACAGTCTCTGCATGCAGACCGCGCCTTGTTACAACTCATGCCATGGTAGGTCCACTTAGCAAGGTCTCTTCATGCAGGACCGCGCTTGTTACAAACTCATGCCAGGTAGTGTCATTCACACGGTTCTCATGAGACCGCGCTTGTTAAAACTATGCCTGGTAGGGTCACTTCGCACAGTTCTTCATGAGACCGCGCTTGTTTACAACTCATGCCATGGTAGTCACTTCGCACAGTCTCTTCATGGAGACAGCTCGCTTGTTACAATCATGCCATGGTAGGTCACTTCGCACGGTCTCTTCATGCAGACCGCGCTTGTTACAACTCATGCCATGGTAGGTCACTTCGCATGGTCTCTTCATGCGGACCGCTCTTGTTACAACTCATGCCATGGTAGGTCACTTCGCACAGTCTCTTCATGCAGACCACGCTTGTTACAACTCATGCCATGGTAGGTCACTTCGCACAGTCTCTTCATGCAGACCGCGCTTGTTACAACTCCTGCCATGGTAGGTCACTTCGCATGGTCTCTTCATGCAGATGGCGCTTGTACAACTCATGCCATGGTAGGTCACTTCGCACGGTCTCTTCATGCAGACCACGCTTGTTACAACTCATGCCATGGTAGGTCACTTCGCACAGTCTCTTCATGCAGACCGCGCTTGTTACAACTCATGCCATGGTAGGTCACTTCGCATGGTCCTCTTCATGCAGATGGCGCTTGTTACAACTCATGCCATGGTAGGTCACTTCCACGGTATCTTCATGCAGACAGCGCTTGTTACAACTCATGCCATGGTAGGTCACTTCGCACGTCTCTTCATGCAGACCGCGCTGTACAACTCATGCCATGGTAGGTCACTTCGCACAGTCTCTTCATGCAGACTGCGCTTGTTACAACTCATGCCATGGTAGGTCACTTTGCATGGTCTCTTCATGCAGACCGTGCTTGTTACAACTCATGCCATGGTAGGTCACTTTGCATGGTCTCTTCATGCAGACCGCGCTTGTTACAACTCATGCCATGGTAGGTCACTTCGCACGGTCTCTTCATGCAGACCGCGCTTGTTACAACTCATGCCATGGTAGGTCACTTCGCACGGTTTTTTCATGCAGACCATGCTTGTTACAACTCATGCCATGGTAGGTCACTTCGCACGGTCTCTTTATGCAGACTGCGCTTGTTACAACTCATGCCATGGTAGGTCACTTCGCACGGTCTCTTCATGCAGACCGCGCTTGTTACAACTCATGCCATGGTAGGTCACTTCGCATGGTCTCTTCATGCAGATGGCGCTTGTTACAACTCATGCCATGGTAGGTCACTTCGCACGGTCTCTTCATGCAGACTGCGCTTTTTACAACTCATGCCATGGTAGGTCACTTCGCACAGTCTCTTCATGCAGACCGCGCTTGTTACAACTCATGCCATGGTAGGTCACTTCACACAGTCTCTTCATGCAGACGGCGCTTGTTACAACTCATGCCATGGTAGGTCACTTCGCACAGTCTCTTCATGCAGACCGCGCTTGTTACAAACTCATGCCATGGGTCACTTCACACGGTCTCTTCATGCAGACCCTGCTTGTTACAACTCATGCCATGGTAGGTCACTTCGCACAGTCTCTTCATGCAGACCCTGCTTGTTACAACTCATGCCATGGGTCACTTCACACGGTCTCTTCATGCAGACCCTGCTTGTTACAACTCATGCCATGGTAGGTCACTTCGCACAGTCTCTTCATGCAGACCCTGCTTGTTACAACTCATGCCATGGTAGGTTACTTCGCACTGGTCTCTTCATGCAGACCGCGCTTGTTACAACTCATGCCATGGTAGGTCACTTCGCACAGTCTCTTCATGCAGACCGCGCTTGTTACAACTCATGCCATGGTAGGTCACTTCGCACGGTCTCTTCATGCAGACCCCGCTTGTTACAACTCATGCCATGGTAGGTCACTTCGCACGGTCTCTTCATGCAGACCCTGCTTGTTACAACTCATGCCATGGTAGGTCACTTCGCATGGTCTCTTCATGCAGACCCTGCTTGTTACAACTCATGCCATGGTAGGTCACTTCGCACGGTCTCTTCATGCAGACCGCGCTTGTTACAACTCATGCCATGGTAGGTCACTTCGCACGGTCTCTTCATGCAGACCGCGCTTGTTACAACTCATG
>JACEFZ010027746.1:170000-182500 GCA_014155875.1 Cepaea nemoralis
AAAACTGTTCACAGGTAAGATTCTTCAAATTGTACTTTGTGAGAATGATGCCCTTTACAGAGTCGAGTAAGGGTTTGTTCCTTTGGTGTTTCACATTTGGTATAAATAGGAAAATTAAATAAATATTATTAAGCAATGGGTTTTAATAAAGAAGTAAAAGTAAATATTAAAAAGAGTCATGAGCCAGATACAGATAACAGTTAGAATTACTATAATCGACTAGTTCGCAGAAATACATATACTTTGTACATTTTAACAATGTAAACATACGGTAGAGTGTAGATACATTGTAAGTTGTAACAACAATACATAAAAAATTATAACATAAAATATAAGAAAATCCGGACATTTTAAAGGTTTTTAACTTTGCCTGCAGGACGGAGAATATTAGGCTAAAAAGGAGGACATGTCCTCTTTTTGCCGGACGTGGCAACCCTACCATTTCAAGCACAGCTTCGTGTGGACAGTTACAGCCGCTGTCTTCTATATACAGGGATGCCTTGACCCTCAACTCTGGAGCCAGCTAGCTCCGTGTTGGCTTTAGAGAACAACCAGCAAGACTTCTGACTCACGTACAGGTTGTACACCACGGATAAATGATCATTACAGAGCTGAACCGAACTGGCGGGGGACCTCGAAGTTTGTGGCGCCTAGACATGATGTGATCCGAACCCACGTGGTGGATATAAAAGGGTATTAAAGGCAAGTGTATCGACTTCATTGCACCAGGTTGTATCCCACATGGCTCGGTCTCTTTCCGCAGGGAGGCCTGCAGAAAGAGTCCCACTAAGCTCTTAAACATCCGGTGTTCTGATGCCGCCGTAGCGGTTTCAACCCTTACATTGGTCAGTTGGACTAAAATTGTAACTTATCGTCCTTTAATTTGGGACATAAATTACAAGTACCTCTGAAGGCGGAGTGGGTTCTTCTGATGGCGAGGGACACTGGTAATAGGGAAAGCTAATAAAATCAGTCCAGTGCACTAGAAGTAGTGGCACGTGTATGGACTACACTAGAGTTCAAAGCGAGCTTTAAGGAAAAGTTAACAACAAAACTCATCCGCCAACCTCCGAGCTAGGAGTAAATGGTACCCAACAACAAAACTCATCCGCCAACCTCCGAGCTAAGAGTAAATGGTACCCATCGAACGTGGGCTCTCATAATATGCCAGATACATTCTAATGTCCCTCGAGTGTAATTCCATTCAAATGATAATTGAGTTCAAATGTCTATCGAACGAGAATCCTACAGTAAGCATCCATGTTAAAACATTGGCAACATAATGTCGGCATCATGTAATGACACTCGCTCCATATCTGTTCAGGATTTCCCACACATTGTTTCTATCTACTCGATCAAATGCCCTTTCTACTGAACGACTGTTCGGTTCAAATGTCCTCCACATATCGTCTGCTAAGCGGAGTATGGGTGATCTGAGAGAGGATTGGGGAGAAAATAACAAGGGGAAGGCAGAGAAGTAAATACCTGGATGGCTCAGCAACGTGGCAAGGTCGAGACAAGAACATGGAGCTGATCCACGACTCAGGCAAACATGACCGCCCACGCTTATCGGCATGGCACATGATGGTATCGAGAAAAGAACGAGCTTCATTGTCAAACCCGACCACGGCGTGTTGGTTCCATGCGTGCTAGACAGTCACACTCTCCAAGGAAACAACTGCTCTGTGTGGTTATTTCAGGTTTGGTAGAACGCGTTTCTCTTCGAGTAAATCAGAGCAGAAACTACAAATTAAGGCCATGAAAGAAACTATTAGAACGAGACACACAGTAAACGGTGATCCTAGAATGGGAAGAAGGGCATTGGAGAATATAGTGACAACTGAACAGATCACCCGTAGGAGAGGCATTGGAGAACATAGTGACAACTGAACAGATCGCCCGTAGGAGAGGCAGATTAAGAAAGGTGGCGATTGGTAGTCTAAGACGATGACATACAGGAACATGACGAATAGAAGAGTAGAGGAAAAGCAAGGACCGAGATATGTAGAGAGATATGAAGAACAAGGACCGATATATGTGGAGAGGCATGTGGGGAAACATGAACAGCAAAGACCGAGACATGTGGAGAGGCATGTGAGGAGACAAGAACAGCAAAGACCGAGACATGTGGGGAGACATGAACAGCAATGACCGAGACATATGGGGAGACATGAACAGCAATGACCGAGACATGTGAAGCGACATTAACAGCAAGGACCGAGACATGTGGGGAGTCATGAACCGCAAGGACCGAGACATGTGGGGAGACATGAACAGCAATGACCGAGACATGTGAAGAGACATTAACAGCAAGGAACAAGACATGTGGGGAGTCATGAACAGCAAGCACCGAGACATGTAGAGAGACATTAACAGCAATGACCGAGACATGTGGGGAGACAACAGCAATGACCGAGACATGTGAAGAGACAGTAACAGCAAGGACAGAGACATGTGAGGAGTCATGAACAGCAAGGACCGAGACATGTGGAGAGACATGAACATCGAGGACTGAAACATGTGGAGAAACATGAACAGCAAGGACCGAGACATGTGGAGAGACATGAACAGAAAGGACCGAGACTTGTGGAGAGACATGTGGAGAGGCATGTGTGGAGAC
This sequence comes from Cepaea nemoralis, assembly GCA_014155875.1. Lineage (NCBI taxonomy): Eukaryota > Metazoa > Mollusca > Gastropoda > Stylommatophora > Helicidae > Cepaea > Cepaea nemoralis. The sequence goes on from JACEFZ010027746.1 coordinate 172,621, forward strand.
ATGAACAACAAGGACCGAGACATGTGGAGAGACATGTGGGGAGACATGAACAGCAGGGACAGAGACATGTGGAGAGACATGTGTGGACACATAAACAGCAGGGACCGAGATATGTGGAAAGACATGCGTGGACACATGAACAGCAGGGACCGAGTCATGTGGAGAGACATGTGGAGAGACATGTGGGGAGACATGAACAGCAAAGACCGAGATATGTGGAGATACATATGGGGAGACATGAACAGCAAGGACCGAGACATGTGGGGAGACATGAACAGCAAGGACCGAGACATGTGGGGAGACATGAACAGCAAGGACCGAGACATGTGGGGAGACATGAACAGCAAGGACCAAGACTTGTAGAGAGACATGAACAGCAAGGACGCAGACATGTGGGGAGACATGAACAGCAAGGAAGCAGACATGTGGGCAGACATGAACAGCAAGGACCGAGACATGTGGGGAGTTATGAACAGCAAGGACCAAGACTTGTAGAGAGACATGAATAGCGAGGACTGAGACATGTGGGAAGACATGAACAGCAAGGACCGAGACATGTAGAGAGATATGAAGAGCAAGGACCGAGATATGTAGAGAGATATGAAGAGCAAGGACCGAGATATGTAGAGAGATATGAAGAGCAAGGACCGAGATATGTAGAGAGATATGAAGAGCAAGGACCGAGATATGTAGAGAGATATTAACAGCAAGGACCGAGATATGTAGAGAGATATTAACAGCAAAGACCGAGATATGTAGAGAGATATTAACAGCAAGGACCTAGATATGTAGAGAGATATGAACAGCAAGGACCTAGATATGTAGAGAGATATTAACAGCAAGGACCTAGATATGTAGAGAGATATGAAGAGCAAGGACCTAGATATGTAGAGAGATATTAACAGCAAGGACCTAGATATGTAGAGAGATATGAAGAGCAAGGACCTAGATATGTAGAGAGATATTAACAGCAAGGACCTAGATATGTAGAGAGATATGAAGAGCAAGGACCTAGATATGTAGAGAGATATTAACAGCAAGGACCTAGATATGTAGAGAGATATGAACAGCAAGGACCGAGACATGTAGAGAGATATGAAGAGCAAGGACCGAGATATGTAGAGAGATATTAACAGCAAGGACCTAGATATGTAGAGAGATATGAACAGCAGGGACCGAGATATGTAGAGAGATATGAACAGCACAGACCGAGATATATGGGGAGACATGAACAGCAGGGACCGAGATATGTGGGGAGACATGAACAGCGAGGACCGAGATATGTGGGGAGACATGAACAGCAGGGACCGAGATATGTGGGGAGACATGTGGGGAGACATGAACAGCAGGGACCGAGATATTTGGGGAGACATGAACAGCAGGGACCAAGATATGTGGGGAGACATGAACAGCAGGGACCGACACATGTGGGGAGACATGAACAGCGAGGACTGAGATATGTGGAGAGACATGTGGGGAGACATTAACAGCAAGGACCGAGACATGTGGAGAGGCATGTGGGGAGACATGAACAGCAAGGACCGAGACATGTGGAGAGACATGTGGGGAGACATGAACAGCAAGGACCGAGACATGTGGAGAGACATATGGGGAGACATGAACAACAAGGACCGAGACATGTGGGGAGACATGAACAGCAAGGACAGAGACATGTGGGGAGACATGAACAGCAAGGACCGAGACATGTGGGGAGACATGAACAGCAAGGACCAAGACTTGTAGAGAGACATGAACAGCAAGGACGCAGACATGTAGAGAGACATGAACAGCAATGACCCAGACATGTGGGGAGACATGAAAAGCAATTACCGAGACATGTGGGGAGACATGAACAGCAAGAACCGAGACATGTAGAGAGATATGAAGAGCAAGGACCGAGATATGTAGAGAGATATTAACAGCAAGGACCGAGATATGTAGAGAGATATTAATAGCAAGGACCGAGAGAAGTGGAGAGACATGAACATCAAGGACCGACACATGTGAGGAGACATGAACAGCAGGGACCGACACATGTGGGGAGACATGAACAGCAGGGACCGAGATATGTGGGGAGACATGTGGGGAGACATGAACAGCAGGGACCGAGATATGTGGGGAGACATGAACAGCAGGGACCGAGATATGTGGGGAGACATGAACAGCAGGGACCGACACATGTGGGGAGACATGAACAGCGAGGACCGAAATATGTGGAGAGACATGTGGGGAGACATTAACAGCAAAGACCGAGACATGTGGAGATACATATGGGGAGACATGAACGGCAGGGACCGAGACATGTGGAGATACATATGGGCAGACATGAACGGCAGGGACCGAGACATGTGGGTAGACATGAACAGCAATGACCGAGACATGTGGGGAGACATGAACAGCAAGGACCGAGACATGTAGAGAGACATTAACAGCAATGACCGAGACATGTGGGGAGACATGAACAGCAAGGACCGAGACATGTAGAGAGACATTAACAGCAAGGACGGAGACATGAGGGGACACATGAACAGCGAGGACCGTGACATGTGGGGAGAAATGAACAGCACTGACCGAGACATGTGGAGACACATAAACAGCGAGGACTGAGACATTTGGAAAGACATGAACAACGAGGACTGAGACATGTGGAGAGACATGAACAGCAAGGACTGAGACATGTGGAGAGACATGAACAGCAAGGACCGAGACATGTGGAGAGACATGTGGGGAGACATGAACACCAACGACCGAGACATGTAGAGAGACATGTGGAGAGGCATGTGTGGAGGCATGAACAACAGGGACCGAGACATGTGCAGAGACATGTGGGGAGATATGAACAGCAGGGACCGAGACATGTGGAAAGACATGTGTGGACACATGAACAGCAGGGACCGAGACATGTAGAGAGACATGTGGAGGGACATGTGGGGAGACATGAACAGCAAAGACCGAGACATGTGGAGATACATATGGGGAGACGTGAACAGCAGGGACCGAGACATGTGAAGAGACATTAACAGCAAGGACCGAGACATGTGGGGAGACATGAACAGCAAGGACCGAGACATGTAGAGAGATATGAACAGCAATGACCGAGACATGTGGGGAGACATTAACAGCAAGGACGGAGACGTGTAGAGAAACATGAACAGCAAGGACCGAGACATGTAGAGAGATATGAACAGCAATGACCGAGACATGTGGGGAGACATGTGGATAGACATGTAGTAGAGACATGAACACCTATGCCTCATTACAGGACACAGAATGATGATGATGCTAATTTGATACTAAGATGAGCTGAATGTGACAACGTCACCTTGTTTACATCAAGGCTAGAAGACGTAAACGCAAAGATCATTAAAGACGTAAATAGATCAGTGGATCAATCGATGGCTCCCCGGTCATCCACCGATGTCTTCCTCTCTCCCGCATAAACTACAGACCTGTCATGCCTTTCCCCAAGAAATACATGTTCATCTCCTCAAAGTTGTACTTGTTCATCCACTTATGCTCCCCCGTCCTCCACTAAATTTTGGCTGCTGTATCCCTAACCTCTATAATTAAACAAAGTAATTATTGCACATTTCAAAATGCCGTTAACCGCACGAAAATCCGATACAAACTGCTGTCTTAAAACACGTGCATGTAACAGTACAGACAACTTAACGGCAACATAAATAAAGCAACATTGAACGCCTGATGGTCAACGGGTTTGTTAATGTGACCACCAGATAGCCAGGTTAATTAACTAGCCCAGTGACGTGCACGTAGCCCTGGGTATAAATATGTGTGGTTCAGTCAGATCCTCACAGACTAGCTTGTTGGTTTTGTTTCTGCAGTCTTCCCGGGGTGAGTTTTGTGTTGCATCTGCTTGTTCTTATCTGTTACTTGTCTTGTCATGTTTTGTTTGCAGACCTTCCAGGGGTGAGTTTTGTGTTGTATCTTCTTGTTCTTCTCTGTTACTTGTCTTGTCATGTTTTGTTTCTAAAGTCTTCCCGGGGTGAGTTGTGTGTTGCATCTGCTTGTTCTACTCTGTTACTTGTCTTGACATTCGTTTCTGCAGTCTTCCCGGGTGAGTCTTGTGTTGTATCTTCTTGTTCTTCTCTGTTACTTGTCTTGTAATGTGTTATTATTTCGCTCGCTTGCTTTAAACTCGAGTCTAGTCCACATATTTGCCATTAATAGTGAGTGCATTGGACTGATTTTTGAGCGAGTGTCAACTTTCCCTATTACCAGTGCCTCTCTATGACTTCTGAAGTAATTATGTCATGTAATTTTACCACCTTTACTCTCTTGTGTTATATCTTTAGATATATTTGTTCAGCTGGGTGATGGACAAAGCTGGTGTCCTTACAGTACTACTACTACTACTACTACTACTACTACTACTACTACTACTACTACTACTACTACTACTACTACTACTACTACTACTACTACTACTACTAATTATGTTACCGCTGCTGCTACTACGACTACTAATACTACTTCTTCGTTTACTCCTCCTCGTTTTCCCTCTTCCTCTTCATAACCATTATGCTTTAAGCCCCAATATCTACTTACGTCTGTCTTAACCATTTGTTTCATTAACCCATTAAGACCCATACCGCAAACTAACCCAGGTCAGACGTCAGACTTCCCAATCTGGGACGAAAGCGCCCAAGTTCACATTACCAAAGTCGATGAGTCGACAAATAAAGGACACCATAACAAAACTGGTCATTTAGAAAGAACTGTCTCGGATAAAGTCAGGGACCAATAACTGACTCGTGCGTCCTCTTCGGTTGCTGGCTGCTTGAGAATTCTCTAGAAGGCTGACTTTTACACCTTAATGCCGATGCATTGATGTTTCTATTGCATGAACTCTGAAACACCCGGTACGGCTAACCCAGCCAGGAAATGTCGGGAAGAAATTGGGCTTGTCGTCGGAAGGCACAACAATGATCGGTGTCAAAAGGCGCAACGCAATCACGTCCAACAAAACAAATATATCGGAAGAAGAAGAAGAGTAGAAAAAGAAAAAGAAGAAGAACCCTGAAAAGGGGCTTTTATCTTTCGGAGTAAGGTGAAGGCAATCTCTTTCCTACCTGAGAAGAATGTCCCCGGTGGCTATCTGCAAACCTTTCATCAACCCCAAAAGCTAGCAGGGTGCGCACGGCCGGTTCTGGAACTTCACATCTGTGGAGACATGGCGATTCTGGAAACGTTCGCCAGACGGGCGACCCAGTCTGTGTATGAACCAGCCAAGAAGAAGTGCTCCAGTGCCTCCAATAAAACACCAATACTTGTATCGTTTCTTCTTAGCAAAGGTGTGTCGTACTGCTGTCCGCGAGCGTGACATGATTGATGGTTGTAGCAACCGCGAAAGTGTTAAGTAGTTAAGGAAGCTATGACAAGTCTGGCAAACCGGTAGGAAATTTACTTGATCCTAGAGAATACTGCGCTGGTCTCCCTGGCCTAGGAGTTTAACGACTTTCTCCGTAATCCCGTTTATCCACGTTGGGTAACGCAGCGCGCGAGAATTGGTAGCGGTTTTCGCCACGTTGGTGACTTACGGAATAAGTGAGCCGGCCGCTTAGAAAGCAATGGTAAACTACTGAGCGTAATCTTGCCAAGAAATCAACAATCAATTGAAAGATGCTGATGTTGACAGCGATGTCCTGTAAAGGATATGCGGAAAAAAAGATAATACTCCTAATGAAAATACGGAGGAAATTGAAGGAAAGGCTCTAATCACAGGCGCTAAACTCTAATTACTACTCCCCACGAAGCCTAAGGTTTTAGTGGAACAACAACAACAACAACAACAACAACAACAACAACAACAACAACAACAACAACAACAACAACAACAACAACAACAACAACCAAAAACAAAAACACCACCACCAACAACAACAACAACACCACCACTAACAACAACAACAACAGTAATATTAAGTTGAGTACTTGTTTCTTCCACAGATCGACTAAGCACACACCCGACACAGAATGAAGCCCGCAGTGTTAGCAGTCGTGTTCATGGTTGTCTTCGGGCACCAGGTCAGCTCACATCACCGACACAAGGAACTGGGCGAGGCATCCAGGGAGTTTGCTCAACAGTTGCAACAGAAATTGACACGTAACAAGCAGGGTTCTATCGTCCTGTCACCTTTGAGGTAAGTGGCAACTGGTAAACTTGATGGGTAAATAACAAGGGGAAGACGGATAGAAAAATACCTGGGTGGCTTGATCACATAGGGTAATCGGGAAAAGATCACGGGAGTGATGAGGGAATCTCTTCGTCGTGTGAGACGGCGAAATATACAGTCCCTTCAGTATCTAGCACGATGATGATGATGATGATGATGATGATGATGATGATGATGATAACAAGTAAACTGTCAGACATCATCATCATCATCATCATCATCATCTTCTTCTTCTTCTTCTTCTTCTTCTTCTTCTTCTTCTTCTTCTTCTTCTTCTTCTTCTTCTTCTTCTTCTTCTTCTTCTGTCCATTATTCTCCATTGGGGCATAAGCCTAAGCCACGCCAAACCTTCCTAACACTTGCTATCTCCTGCAGCTGCCTACATGGCTTCCCGTTATTAATCTTCTCTGTATTTCTCCTCTCCGTGTATTTTTATGTCTCTCACAATCACAAATGCTTCACTCGACACCGCAAGATACAAGAGGAACAAGGATAGGATGAGACATTCCCAAAATGCAAATATTATAACATTTAATTTCTACTGCCAGCTGTGCTGTCGTACATAATTATAACAATCCTGGTAACAATCCTGGAGATTTTCCTAGGTGAAAGACATTTAATCAGCGCAACTGACTCCTTTCGCTTATTCCCGTTACGCATCATATCTCCAGTATAAGAAGAGCTAGAGTTCCTCATTGTTGGCTGAATAATTCTCTCTCTCTCTCTCTCTCTCTCTCTCTCTCTCTCTCTCTCTCTCTCTCTCTCTCTCTCTCTCTCTCTCTCTCTCTCTCTCTCTCTCTCTCTCTCTCTCTCTCTGTGTGTGTGTGTGTATATGTGTGTGTGTTGTTGTTGTTGTTGTTGTTGGTGTTGTTGTTGTTGTTGTTATTTGTTTGGGACTTGTTCGTGGTTGGTTGGATTTTGTGGTTCTAGTTTTCTACTTGATGCGGCTGCCTGCTCTTTCAGCCCTTCTTTAGTAGCCTCTAATGACCTGCCTGATAGGGTGCAGTGTTCCTATTCTCTGCTTCTCTGGCGGGCCCCGTAACACATATTAGTCTTTGACATCTAGTGGCAAATAATAGGTCTTCATTATCCGGTGTCATGCCGGGTGGCGTAGGAAATTACATTTCTCCAAGCATCTGTGGATACGTTCTATAACTGATCATCTCTGTTGAGACTCTTCCAACGCATTCGACATTTCACCCTCTGTTGAGTTGTGTCGCAAACAATGATCAAATGGGTGCTAAGCTCTATTTACAAATATTAAATCAGGCGTGTTTGGTCATGTAATCAGATTATCACAAGATAGTGCCTCACAAAGAACTCTAGTACTTATATGCAAGGGAAACAGGGTAATAGATCGTACCTTATAGACGATAGTTTGATGACATGTTGTGAACACCACCATGCATGAAGCTTGCACCAGAGCTTTCTCCGTGTGTCTGTTTTTAATCTGACCATCCACGTGTCTTTTATTTTTTAATGGACTTTCCATGTTTCTGTATTTTAATTTGACTATCGACGTCACTGCTTTTATCTTGACTTTTTATACATGTTTGTTTCAGCTTGACTCAAAATGTGTCTGAATTTAACCTGGCTCTTGATATGTTTGTTTTTAACTCGACTTTCCATGTGTCTGTTTTTAAGCGTTCTCTCTCATATGTGTCTGTTTTGAACCTGATTTTCCGTGTTATTAACCTGTTGTTATCTGTTCGTAACCTAACCCTGAGATACAAACCATGGATGGAGAAGAAACGGAAGCAGTAACAGAAACAGAAGAAGAAGATGGCAATGACAAAGACGAAAAAAAAATTAATAAGATAATGATGATGATGATGAAGACAAAGATGTTGAAGATGATGATGAAGAATAGATGATGCTGATGATGAAAGAAAAAGACGAAGAGAAAAACAAAGAAGAAGATGATGTTGAAGATGATGATGATGATGATGATGATGATAATGCTGATGATGAAGCAGAATGATGATGAGGATGATGATGATGGCAGTGGAAATAGAAGAAGAAGGTAACGATGATGATGACGAAATATCCTCACATAACCATGTCATGCCTACTGCTCATTGTGTTGCTCCAACATTAGCCCTTGTGATCCCTATAAAAAAGTTCCATGTTTCAACCACAGCTCCCACTCCTCCCTGTCCATGGCAAGCCTAGGAGCCCGCAGCGAAACAGCCGAAGAAATGGAGAGGACCTTGAACTACGACACTCCCTCACTCTCTCCCTCCGACGCCCACGATGAGTACAGTGAGATCTTTTCTGAGGTAAGGTCACACTTGCATGACAGAGTTACTTTTAGTAAGTACAAGGAGTTTCAAATTAAAATCGTAAATGTGTTTTTATTTGTACATTGTTGTTGTGTGAATATATTCTTTAAAAAATATAAAGAACGAATGCATCATTTTTCGATGTAGTCTCTCGACCTCTACTCTTATTAGCTTTTAGTTAACGGGTTCAAACAAATATGTTCTTAAACTTTGATTTTCAAACATGAACTCCTACAGAAGGCACAAACAATATATTGCACAATATATTACTTGGCATATTTCGCTGTGTCCCGCAAGATGCATATTGGTGTTTGTCTATCAAAAATGATGATTACCATTCATTTCATACAGGAGGATGGAATGCTTTGAGCTCTGAGTTCTAAGATGGCTGGTAAGGCCTATATTGGTGCGAAATGTTCTTTGCCAGTGTGGACAAGGAATGTTTGACGTTACAGGAGAATAATCTCTGGTGGTGGCTTTTGTTTTTGTTTTTTGGCCAGTCTTTTTTTTTTCTTTTCTTTTAAAGCTCTTGCAGTCGCGTTGCATAATACAGAAGAATTTCATCATACAATGAAGAAATGTAATAAATCATTTCCTCCGAAATAAACCAAACAAGTTGTGCATTTAAATGTCCGCTCAGTAGTTTTAAGGAGACTATCATGACTGTCTGTTTACGTAGCTGTGGTTTATGCGAGTGGATAGCATATCTCAGTAACTTGTGTGAAATACATTATTTGTTTTTATTATTGAATGTCACAACGGGAAAACCTGGCAGTGGCGGGCTGGTCAGGGCGTCAAGTTGCCCAATGGTAAGATTGGCGTGTGGGACACTAGTGTAGTCAATCAAATAATCAATAAATCAGGTGCCGTCTCCACAATGAAGGTTGGCTGCATTGGATCTCAAACACCGTCTGACTCCTGCCTTGATTATACATTCTGTCAGATTGCTGTTCGTCCATCTCTTGATGTTATCTCCCCACTTGTATCGCTGTCTACCTCTTGCTCGTCTGCCAATAAATAACCTTACCTCTAGTCTGGATTTTATGAGTGTTGTGTCTTTTAATGTGGCCGACATATTTAACTTGCCTTATTTTGTTTATTTCTGTCATCAACTCTCTTTTCATTCCCAGTTTTTCTAGAACCTCTGTATTTGTTTGCTTTTGTTTCCATGAAATACGACATATTCTTTCTGTATATCCTCATATCTAGGGTCTCTATTCGACTTTCTAATCGCTTGTTCATTGTCCAGGCTTCCGTGCTACTAGTGTAGTAGGCCCCCGTTAAACGTTTGATAATATATGTAAAATGGTAATGTCTTTTTCGTAGTTTTGACTCCTGGCAACCAGGGCCCAGTCTGCCAATGGGTAAAGGGGTAGGGACCAGACGGAGTGAGATACAAGC